>JAEIGQ010000144.1:600000-817619 GCA_018904275.1 Lordiphosa clarofinis
GAATTTCTAAAAATACGAGGGTCGATGAAAACAATTTTCATATAAAAGGGTCGGGAAAAATAATTGCTTTTGTTTATTTCTGTAAAACTGAGTTTCGGATCTGCTTGAAAGTTTTGCAGGATGTTTATAAGATCTAATTATAGAACGTTTAGGGAAATAAAAAAAATTTTCTGAAGGTATACGTGACGTGGTTTCTGGGGGGGGATCTAGGTGCGATCTGGTTGGGATCTGGGAGGATGTTGGTGGGTGAAATCCGGGTTGGATCTGGGTTGTATCTGGGTTGGATCTGGGTTGGATCTGGGTGGGATCTGGGTTGTATCTGTTAGGGGTCCGGGTGGGAAATGGGTGATTTTAAAATTAATATCTTAAAGTTAGCATCACGTTTCACATCAATGCCTCGTGACACTCACACCGATTTTAATATTACCAACACAATATGTACCATGATACAACTATAGTTGTACAATGTACATTGTACATATGGGCATTTTTATTCTGTAGAACCGTGACCGTCGCACTATGGGCCAGAAATCTCATTTTTTGGCCAAAACTCTGGCATTTCTACACCAGGCTAGCTAGAAATGATCTTAAAAGATTGAACTTAAGTCACATAATTTAAAAAGCAACAAAAAAATTGTATATGATATTCATAATCCAAATCAAAGTCGGAAAATATTTCAACTTTTTCGTTAAATAATTATAGAAAAAAAAAATTGTAATTGGATTTGACCCAATTCTTGCATAGAAGTATATATAAGTACCACATAACTAAAAAAAATTAATGTGTCTTGATATCTTTAATGATTTGTGAGATATTGACCCAAGAAGTTTTTGACTTTGACTGCCCACCCTGTGGAGGATTTTCAGTCAATATGACTACTGTAACCGTTTTTTCTATCTATTTTACCTCCTCTTTAAATTCAAGACTTAAAAAAACTGAATTAAAATAAAAATTTGATTAATTAAAAATCTAATTTATTTAATATATTACACTTTACCTTCAGTGCGTCTAAGAGTATGCTACACATTTTGACACATTCAAATTGGCTTCGTTTCAAAGCATTTTATAACAGAATGCGTGTGTTATATTCCGAAGTTTAAAAAAAAAGCATACATCTAGGGTGGCTGTATAACAGAACAAGATTGATTTCAAATAGGAATATAATTTTAAATGCAATTTTATAAAAATTCAAAGCAAAACCGCGCAAAAGCGCATACCTACAGCTGTAGTGCAATATGCAAAGAAAATATTTTGCCATGTTGCAAGGGAATCGCGAAGGGTACTAAGGGGTACTCTCAACTGAAAGTAGCCAAAAGTAAAAAACCCCAATATATTTAGGATTTTTTCCAGTTATTATGTAAACGCTTACGAATGAAAGCTTCTGTATATTTATACACTTGAAAAGTGTATTATAATTTTGCCCAGAAGTTTGCAACGCATAGAAGGAATCATCTCCGACCACATAAAGTATATATATTCTTGATCAGCGTGACGAGCTGAGTCGATTAAGCTTTGTCCGTCCGTCTGTCCGTCTGTCTGTTTCTACGCGAACTAGTCCCTCAGTTTTGAAGCTAGCGAGCTGAAATTTTGCACAAAGTCTTCTTTTGTCTGCACGCTGCTAATATGTCGGAACCGACCGGATCGGATGACTACTTCTTGTAGCTGACATACAAATGATCGGTCGAAAAATGGGTTTTATTGAGAAAAACTGGTTTTTTCTCAATATTACCGCTCTCAATCACGGTCATGGGTAATATTAAATGTTTTTAAGCTGATCTGCGAAGTTTGGTCGAAGTCGCTAACCGTTGAGACAAGCGATTTCAAGTGTATAAAAACTTCGGCACGGACGAAGTTAGCCTTGCCTTTCTCGTTTTTAATTGATATCTGGTCCGTAGTCGAAAATTAAAAAACAAACTGCTTCAGCTGTTGCATTCCATTTTTCCAATAATAATTAATTACTTTTTGCATCGATTTTAAGAAAAATTAGCTTTGAACGGTTGTCTCGCAAAAACCATTTCGAGAAAACGTTCCAAATTTTGCCATAAAATAGCTATATCTATTTAAAATCATTGCCGATCTTCGTTTTGTCCAATTTCAAAAAAAAACAAATTGGGACTTTTGGCCAAAATCTCGGGCTGCTGCACAGTGCACACTGGTCCAAATGCCAAAAATTTTGGCAGAAATTCAATTTTTTTTTTAAGATTTATGAAAAAACAATATTTTTTTCCAATAAAATATTATCCAGGGCAGTTAAATATCATATTAGTACAATTGAATTTAAAGCACTGCGAATTTAGGCAGCCCTGGAAGTCAGCTGTTCGTTTACACAAACTTTGGCATTTTTTGCCTTGCACATAAGAGCATATTTCAAATCAGTATATAACAAAATCTACGTCGAATATTGAAGTAAGCCAAAATGGAAAAAAAAAGTTTAGGGTATGTATATTATAAGTGTTATCACGCATTCCCTGTTTTACGTGATTTGTCTTTGTTAATATGTGTTTTTGTAAAAAGATGTTTTTAGCAATTCTAACTTTAAACTTGTTGTGTTCCGTGGAATAAAAGTATGTTGGATTGACGTGGATTGACGGAACTTTAAACGCTATTTTATTCTTCAATATGTACATAATACGGGGATATTAATCGTTTTTGCCCCTTTTTGCCCCTTTTGCGAAAAATCGACTTTGTTCAGACAATATTTATTTGAGTTAAGGCGAAGTTTTGGCTTGCAAATGGTCGCCCAACCAAACCTTAACGTTTTTTGCGCTGCAGAAAAGTAGCAGGAAGCACACAAAAAACGAGAAAGGCAAGGCTAACTTCGTCCGTGCCGAAGTTTTTATACACTTGAAATCGCTTGTCTCAACGGTTAGCGACTTCGACCAAACTTCGCAGATCAGCTTAAAAACATTTAATACTACCCATGACCGTGATTGAGAGCGGTAATATTGAGAAAAAACCAGTTTTTCTCAATAAAACCCATTTTTCGACCGATCATTTGTATGTCAGCTACAAGAAGTAGTCATCCGATCCGGTCGGTTCCGACATATTAGCAGCGTGCAGACAAAAGAAGACTCTGTGCAAAATTTCAGCTCGCTAGCTTCAAAACTGAGGGACTAGTTCGCGTAGAAACAGACAGACGGACAGACGGACGGACAAAGCTTAATCGACTCAGCTCGTCACGCTGATCAAGAATATATATACTTTATGTGGTCGGAGATGATTCCTTCTATGCGTTGCAAACTTCTGGGCAAAATTATAATACACTTTTCAAGTGTATAACAAGGAGGAGTCGACAAAAATGAAAATAAACATTTTTTTGACTATGTTAATGTTTATTAAAGCAAATGCTATCTGATGGTCTCAAGATTTAATATGCAGTACCAAACTTGGCTTGCATCTCGATTGGAAATAGAACTTTAAACTTTTAACCAGGTGAATTCTTTGAAAATGTAGGACGCCCACGATTATGCTATGAAGGGAGCTCTCGCTTGAAGCGTAGATCAGCAGATCATGGTAAAAATGAAAATCTTCTTATCCATGTAGCTACAGTGGCTGCAACAAAGGCGCATAAAAAAAAGAAGGTAAATGTGTTTAGGGGGTTAGGTGGGTGTGGAGGGGGCTGAGGTGGCTGGGGTGATTTACCAGATTGTTTATTAAAAAAAAAATTATATATACATTTAAGATATATCTAAGGTATTTTGGAATTTACTGTACTCAAAGAAATTGGCATATATGGGGCGGCCGAGAGGGCGTGGTCCGATCGGTCTAAATTTTTTCTCAGACTTCAAATATGCTATAACCATAAAGTGTACCAAGTTTCAGATCTGTAACTACATTTTTCTAATTTCTGCCAAAATTTTTGACATTTGGACCAGTGTGCAGTGGTCGATTCTGCCAATCTGGCAGGCAATAAATGCAAATTTCAAAACTCATATCTTGTAAATTTTTTTAATTTTCCTGAAAACTAACATCCCGCCAATATTTATTCCGATTTTAAAATTTTTTTTAACCGATAGTCACGACGTCGTGAGCGTGCAAAACTTCATATACTTTTTTTACCATATCTAAAAACATTTTCGCGCCTTTTCAAGGCCTTTTGTTTTGGTCTGAGAAAAAAAAAGTTTTGCGATAAGTTGTGAAGTAAGACTTGAATTTGACAAGAATTGGTATGTATTTAATAAAAAAAAATTTGTGTTTGTCCTGTTCTTGTATGTGTTAGTGGCAAATCGATTTCGAACTTCACATTTCATTTGGAGTACTGCTACTAGCACACCTGCGACTTTCGTAGAGTAGAACTTTTGATATTGGCCCGTATTGGTCTTCACTCTTTATTTGTTTGTTAAAGTTGTCAATTGTGAATCGTCCAGTGTCAAACTGAACTGCAACTATCCGCAAATTATCAGTTTATTACATTTTATAGGCAAAATGTCAGTCTTGAGAAGCACTCCCTTCTCTTGGTTGAACCACAACCGAAAAAATTATCCTAGGAATACAATAGATGATTCATTGCATGCTCTATTACTGTTGTCATACCCTCTAAAATCGTCAATATCAAAAGGTACTTCATAGTGCTCGAAAATGTAATTAAACTCGATAAAGAGGCCATATTACTTCAAGAAAATGTCTTAGATTTGAGAACTTCAGAAGTTGAATAACATTTATTTTTTTATTAAAATTCGAGTTCTTCTTATCATTATTTCAATGTAAATAATTTATGACTCAATTTGAACATTTTTAAAATTAAAAAAATAGAGGCCAGATAACTTCGGCTCGACCGAAGTTTATATACCCTTGGAGCTTGATATATGCCTGACAGTTTGTATGGCAGCTATACTATATAGTGGTCCGGTTTCGACAAATCTTGTTGAAATTATGTAAAATCATTGAAAACTTATAAATACGAGCGTTGGGAGCGATAACATTGAAAACAAAAAAGTTTTTCTCACTAAGACTTTTTTTCAGACCTAACTTTTGTATGGCAGCTATACTATATAGTTGTCCAATTTCGACAAGCGGTGGTGAAATCATGTGAAATCATTAAAAACTTATAAATACGAGCGTTGGGAGCGATAACATTGAAAACAAAAAAGTTTTTCTCACTAAGACTTTTTTCCAGACCTAACTTTTGTATGGCAGCTATACTATATAGTTGTCCGATTTCGACAAGCGGTGGTGAAATCATGTGAAATCATTAAAAACTTATAAATACGAGCGTTGGGAGCGATAGCACTAAAAACAAAAAAGTTTTTCTCACTAAAACTAGTTTTTCGACCGATCGTTCCTATGGCAGCTATATGCTATAGTCATCCGATCCGGCCGGTTCCGACAAATGTGCAGCGTATTTATACCAAAAGACTTCGTGCAAAGTTTGGTTACGATAGCTTTAAAACTGACGGAGGAGATAGCATAGAAACAGACGGACAGACGGACGGACAGACGGACGGACGGACGGACAGACGGACATGGCTATATCAACTCAGCTCGTCATGCTGATCAAGAATATATATACTTTATGTGGTCGGAGATGCTTCCTTCTGTGCGTTACAAACATCCGGACAATTTTAATATACCCTCTCCAAGGGTATAAAAAAAAAACTTTAATTAATTTTTTAAAATTAACATTAAAATTTAAATTAAAAAAAATTTTTTTTTTGTTTATTAATTTCTTTTGTTTATACACAAATTTATTTATTATTTATTTGGCTCTAGCCCAGTGCTACAAGATTATACTTATTTTTAACGCACTAGTCACAACGATAAATTACTATATTTAAATATAATTATTATGGTTTAGAACAATATTCTCTTACATACTACATACATAAATTAAAAATAGAAAAAAAAAATACATTTAAAAATTGGATTATTATTGTTACATATATTATTTTTTCTCTCTTTATATAAAAATAATACCAAAAATAAAACTTAATTATTTTGTATGTTAATAATTATTGCCTGTCAGATTGGCACAATCGACCACTGTGTGCTGGTGTGTGCGTCGTACACATTGAAAAAGAAAAAAGTCAAAATAAATCGAATTTTTAATTCGTCTTTTACTGAATAGTATAGCTCTAAGCAAACACTTTAATTAGTGTTAAAGTTAGGGTTGTCGCATATCGGAAATCGAATATTTTTTGGTGATCTTTTTCGGTAATTTTTTTGTCGCATTGCAAACTGTGCAATAAAGTTTTAGGGACCAGTAAAAATTCAACAATTTAAAAGCGCACTTAAAAGAAAAGCATGGATATGCTTGGCTGAAATGCAGCTCATCAACGGTAAATCTAAGTATAAATGATTTTGAATTCTGAGAATACTGTGGATATTTATTTCGTGGTGCACATTATATGTGCATATTTTTTTAGGTCTATAAAAAGGGCATAAACAGGCTCGTACATGTTCAATCTCCGAAAGCTTTAATGTAAATCAATTATAATTATGTTTAAAATCTTCGATTTTTTCTAGACAAAAAATCAAGCAAAGCAGACATTAGTAGTGGGTGCGATAAAGAATTTTGAAGCCTTTTAAACCAAGGCTGCAAACCGGTCCTGAACCGAACCCCTAAGAACCGGTTCGGTTCGGGTTTTTTGGGCCCGACGAACCGGACCGTGAACCGAACCCCTAATATTTTTGACAGCTCGAACCTGAACCCGAACCGGACCACTTTTTCGAAAAATTAGGTTCGGTTCGCAAAATTAAGTAGTTATTCCAGGGAAATAAAGAAATTACAGTTAATCCGACTTGTATCATTCAAAAAGTTCTTCAATCCTACGACATTTCTCTAGTTCAGATTTATACTATCGACGTCAATAATGGAGCGAATATGGTTCGAGCAGGAGCACATTTAATTGATAACTGCAGAGCAGAAAAGAAATGCAACTATGTATGAAGAATGAAATGTTGATGAAGGTTGCTCATGTGAATCGAAAGCATTTCTTGATTTGAACGATGACCTGAATAGATTACCTGGAGGACTCAATAATTACAGTTCGATTGTTTTAATCGTTTAAACACTTTGTAAAGACCAGTGCTAGACTATTTGACGCGATGGAACTCAGTCTACAAAATGTGCAAACGTTTACTAACTCTTAAAACCGCTTTAGCTAAAAACATTTAAATGGAACGTAGTTCAAAATATCTGTTTAATGCTACGGCCAATAATAAAACTTTTGTAAAGCTGCAGGATTCACAATTACTACCAAGTGATTTTTAGAAAAAGAAGAATTGTTTTAAATTCCTTAGCAACACATTGTTTATAAAGATATAAATGCCTCGATAATCGTTCTTATATTATGAGTTCAGTACCAATTTTTGCTACAATGCTCCTAGACCCAAGATTTCCAACTTAGGTATCTTCTGATCAAACAAATAAGTTGTAAAGCAGTACATTACAGAATGCTGACTGACAGCAAGACATTTTTAATGAGAGCTATCCAAATTTAACTTTAAACAACTCAACGTCTGATTCCGAAGAAGAGTAGTTTAGTTCTCAACTCCACTTCAGTTTACGTATTAATGTTGGGCTCTGGGTCAATAAGGTTTACGGAAGTTGATACTCATATCAACAGTAAGTAGATCCGGTTCAAGTAAATTAGGAGTTTCTTAAGCAGTTGAAACAGACAGTTCAATGCCAAGTGGATTCAATTCGTAGAAAAAGAAAGCCTTGATCTAGTAACCACAGATTTCTTTGCCACCTTCCGCATAAATTTGTAAAAGTAAAACGGCCAATTCAAAAGTATATACGAAGATCGATAATCACATAATAAATTTTAAATCTGTAAATAATCGGTTATATATAATGGCTATTCAACAGTTAAGTTTGATCTTTCTGATATAAGAGCTGGAATAGATCAACAGCTCCTAGAATGCTTATTAGGCTGCCTTCACACTGTTCGACACATGAAACATGATAGTCTAGAAGCCCTGCTTCTTGTTATGTTGTAAATTTGAATAGATTGTCAAAATCATAGAATTTCATGGGAAAATGCGAGCCTACTAGATGTCATGGGTGATGTGTCGAACAGTGTGAAGGCAGACTTACCTTCAACAAAGCAGTTCTCAAAAGTTGAAAGTGTCAGCTAATGAATTTTATTACAAAAATTACATTATTGAAATATAGAATATTATTTTAAAATGTAAGTATTTATAAATCGAAACTATTGATAAATGTTTTAGCGAACCGAGGTTCGAACCAAAACCTTGGGTTCAGCGGTTCCGAGAACCGGTCCGCGAACCGAACCTTAGACTTTACAACAGGTTCGAACCCCTGAACCGAACCTTCTGCAAAATTTTAGAGGTTTGCAGCCTTGTTTTAAACTTTAAATTTAAAGTAAATATGGAAACTAAGTAATTGATGTTTTTGTGTGTGTATTTTTAAATAGTACACTCAATCCATCCCCACCCACAAGTGGTTTTTTATTTGGATATGTAAAAGCATTAAAATTTATGATCGCGTCTTTGTCAGAATTGATTACGGAAAAGTATAATATTTGTAAGGATAAAGTGAAACAGGATTTTCAGCAAATCTATAGTTTTGCTTGCGATGCCATTAACATTACCATTTCATTTTGTGAGAGTATAAATATACTAATAATTATTAATTATAATTATTTATTAAATCCAAATTTTTTAAGCGCAGTCAGATTAAAGTTCTTATTACGTGTCAAATGACGCCTCAATTACCTCAAAAGATCTGTTCAATTACCTCAAAAGATCTGTTCATAGTTGAGATCCGGGTTTTTATTGATAAATATCGAAAATATCGATAATATCGAAGTTTTTGACACCAAAATATTTATATCGAAATGATACTTTTTCAATATCGCCAAAAATATCGATATAGATATTTTTGAAATGTTCGACAACCCTAGTTAAAGTGTATATCAAGTGAAATTCGGTTTCCAAAGTAGTGACAAAATTGGAAGCTATTCGAACGTGACAAAAACAGAAGTGGTTTTGGGCAGCAGCTATATAAAGACAACGTGTAGCGTAACCTTACACAATATCTAAGCCCAAATACATAGTTGTAATATCTTGTGAATGAATAGATCTTTGAAATGTATATTATTTGATTAAAAATCTTGAGTACATTTCTTGTAAAAAATATTTATCTCTGTCGATACGTGACATGTGGAACGTGACATTTTTTCCATCATTATTTTTATGTGGTTTTTGCAATAATGCGAAGCAAAAACTTACAGTTAATTGCATTCGCATAGTTTCTTCCTTACCATCGGAAAGATTTTAGATAGCGAAAGTACATGTAATCTATAGTCATTTTTTCCAAAAAAAATTAGGCTTTAATGTCAAAATGAGAAAAATCGCGCTAGCACGACTGTGAAACCGAATATATCCAATTGGGTTATTAGTAAATGTAAGATAAGCTTACATTAGTTTAATTTGATTGTTTCCCTATAAAATTTTTTATCAAATATACAGGCCTGTTCCGAATTCCGAACGTTTTCAAAAAGTAAAAACGAGACGAAAACGAACGTTTTACTATTTGCTGTTCCCAATTCCGAACGATTTGGCTACGTTTTGACTTTTCGAACTCGGTTTCGAAATCGCTTTCATAAACAGCTGGCTGGCTGGCCTGCGCGCGTGTTTGTGTATATCGACAGCAGCCAGAGTTGGCATCATCGCTATAATTTTAATTTACAAAGCTCTTATTTACACTTTAAGTTTATTTATTTTTATTTAAAACAGTTTTTAATTGTTACATTTTAATATGTGATGTCAAATATGGTTAAATATAGCTAAATAAAATAGAAAAAGTGCTGACCGAATAAATTAATTTAAATAAAGCAACCCTAGCAGCTATCGATTGACGATTGAATTCGACTAAAACGTAAAGTGGAATTCAGAACAGCTCGGTTTGAAAACGACCGCTCGGTTTTGCTTTTCACGCAATATTTTATTGATGTTTATAAAAAAATTATTTTAAAATACACTTAAACTGTAAACATTTAAAGTAGTGATGCTAATCGATTTAAACATTATTAAATTGATAAGTTTATAATTTTTGCGATTTATTTTAATGCTTTTAATAGCAATTACTTTTCATTCTGCTGACTCTGCAGCACAACTTTTGAAAACGACAATTCTGGTCGATTTGCGGAATTCGGAACAGCAATCAACTCGATTTGCGGCAATTCCACTCGTTTTCGGAATTCGGAACAGGCCTGATAGTGTTTTTAACCACTTACATTTTTTTTTGCCCTGGTGGACCTTTTTTGGAAATGCCCATATGTAAATAATTTTTAATAAATATAATACAATGGGACAATATCCCAAACTTAAATGACCTAGAGCCTGCTTAAAAAAGTTCTATGATTTTAAATATATATATTTTTATTAAAAATCGTATATAACGGCAAAATTTCTACTACTTTGCGCTGTATACTTCTAAATAAAGCAAGTTTGGCCGTACACCAAAAGCCTATCAGCATATCTTTGAAGTGCTGCGCATCACGGTTGCGGCCGTTCCTGCAAATACTCTGTTTTTAGTGTGCTGCTTATAAATACACTACCATCTATTTGACAATTCCCATTCGTTCAGGACTTAAAAATATTGCTATACTAACACTGCTCGACAAAATGAGAGTCGATTTTTCCCCATTGGACCAAACCAACTTTTTCTAAAGTAAATTGGCCCGCTGATCACGAAAATCGACATGAGAACAAATTCTATCGACGCGTTATCGAGATATTATCGATAAACCGTTTTTTCGATTTTTCAAAAAGTTACCCCCACTTAAACTCTCAAAACCTTTTTTGTTTTCCAAACGATATTAATGATCTAAACAAATTTAAAAAGACAAAACTTAATCAAACAGTTTGTTCTCGGACAAAAAAGAGCTGGGTCGTGTGCTTTTAAGGCTATGGGCTCAAATGGAGAAAAAAAATGGTTTTTTTTTTGCCAAATTTGAAAATTTATCGAAATTAAAGAGCTTGTAGATTCATAATTATACAAAATTGTTATGTTTTTTTGATTGGACAGCAAAAACTATTCAATTTACTTTTAAACAAGCCCTCAAATGCAGAAAGTGGAGTTTTCAAGAATTTTTTTGTCAAAATAGACAAAAATTTAGTTTTCATTCAAGGGGCGTTTTTTTCGAACTTTAAGTGTGTAATTTTAATAATATGGCTTAAAACAGACTAATAACTATTTATTTTTAAAATAAACTCCACCACTATTTAGTATACGTAAAAATTTTTATCAGGACGTGTCCAAAATGGAAAAAATATAAAAAAAGTTAAAACCTGATGAGACCGTCTACTGCTGGACTCTAATCTCCGAAGACGATGTACCCTATAAGAGAAATTCAAACAGGATTTCTTTTCCAACTTCTATTTCTGTAAATAAAAATAAAGACAATGTTGAATAATGTAGCACATTCAATGCAAATTTTAATATATTGCATCCTATTCTTAATTTTTATTGCACTTAAATAGAGAATAAGACACTAGTTAATACACTTTGAGAAAGACATTTCCATAATCAATATCATTGTAAATTGCCATCTTGCTAACAGACGATTCGGTGGGAATTATGATCTTTATTTCTTGTTGAATAGACCGATACTTTCAATAGGCCAAAGGAACAGAGAGGTTGAGGTTTATGACCCTTAATAGAGGAAAATTCAACCTATTTATCTAAATTTCAACAAGCATTATTTCGTTATAAATGGCTTTTTAATAGGTACCTATAATATTAAAAGTTGCCTTTATAGGCATTTTTTACCAACTTTGACCATTGATATCTTAAAAACTTGACGTGCTAGAATAATTTTGAAAATTTACTTTTTCTCAGCTTGAAAGCCTCCGTCAAACAGTATCAACCTCAATGGCCCAATATTTGTTGAACTGTGTTATTGTCATGGTCTTATCCGAGAGTCTACAAGGAACGCATACAGCCGCAAAAAGTGGTCGTCTATATTTTGAAAGTGTTAAAAATAAAATTTTATTAATTTTGCAACAAAATTTTATACATATTAGAATAATTCTATGCCTGAGCTTATCAAAACCACTCACTAGAAGTCAGAAAAATCAGTCACAGCGGTATTTGAAGAAAACTACATTTTTGCCTATATTCCAAAAAAAAATTCTTGAAAACTCCACTTTATGTCCGATTTCTGTATTTGAGGGCTTATTTAAAAGTAAATTGAATAGTTTTTACTGTCCAATCAAAAAAACATAACAATTTTGTATAATTATGAAACTACAAGCGTTTTAATATCGATATATTTTCAAATTTAGCAAAAAAAAACAATTTTTTTCTCCATTTGAGCCCATAGCGTTAAAAGCACACGACCCAGCTCTTTAATGTCCGAGAACAAACTGTTTGATCTTTTTAAATTTGTTTAGATCATTAACATCGTTTGAAAAACAAAAAAGTTATGAGAGTTTAAGTGGGGGTAACTTTTTGAAAAATCGAAAAAACGGTTTATCGATAATATCTCGATAACGCGTCGAAAGATTTTGTTTTCATGGCGATTTTCGTGATCAGCGGGCCAATTTACTTTAGAAAAAGTTGGTTTGGTCCAATGGGGAAAAATGCTGTCGAGCAGTGTAATTACTATACCTACTACTGTGGGCAAAAAGTTAAAGAATTTGTTTATAAATCAAAAAATCTTTATTTCATTTTGTAAATTCATTTTATTCCCCTGAGAGTAGTCTCCCCCACTTGTGCAGTCTTCTTCCGGTATAGTCTTCAATTTCTTGTTTGTTTCTGTCTCTGTGATCGATTCAAAACGGTGTCCACGGAGCGGTCTCTTGGCCCAAATGGTCACTCAAAATGGTTTCCACTGTTATGTAGGTAGTATCTGACTAGAAAGTCCGTGCGTTCATGCGGACATAGCCCTTGTAGGAATCCCCCTCGTGGACCATGCTGACTCCAACCTGCGAGCCACACTAGTCGCACTTTCTGAAATGAACAGTCTTAATAATTTAATCCCATATAAGAGCGTGGATAAATCGTATTTCTTCGTTGGAAATAAGATCGCTTCGTCCAAATTAAGTCTTAGTTTACCGACCAATTTGTTGAGTTTGTTGACGAATTGATTTTGAAATTTATTATGTACATTGTACACCTAAAAGGAAATCAGTTAAGATGGTATCAGTTAACTTTCTTATCGGCGTCCACCTTAATGTACATGATGCATATGTAAAATTTAACAAAGTTTACCTACGATTATGTCTAGAACTAAATTAATGGTCTCATCGGTTTGCTCTTCAACACTCGTTTCTTCCCATTGACAATAGGCATGACTTTTTGAGTCTTTTTCGGTTTCTTGGGCTTGCTGCTGGTGTCCTTTTCTGGCTCCTGGCTATTGAAATATCTTTTCGGTTTCTGATGCTCACGTTGCTCTCGTTTCAGTTCTTCCGGTGTGCAAACACGTTCGTAAAAATCTTTGAGTAGCATTTTGAAATCCTCAATTAGAGTATCCCTTAGCACTTGGACTTTAAGGCCATTATCACAGGGTGAGCAGGCCTGCAATTCAGTGACCTTAAAGGGCTTGGGTGCAAATATGGCTGCTGGTTTCCACATAATGGCCAATTCTTTGCCACCATGTGGATTGTAAAAGAAGGCGGCAAAATCGGAGTAGGCAGACTAAAAATGAGAAGAGAATTAGAGAGGAAGGCAAAAGAAATGATGAGTTGGATCTTACCCTTAATTGTTGCACAATAGAAGCCAGACGATTTTCTCCAGCCAAGGGCAATACAAAATTTGGTTGACTGAAGTTGACAAATGGTGAACCCAGATCATAGTTCAGGGTATTGGCTACCAGATCTTGTTTGATTTGTATAACCAAATCGTAGCCTTCGCTAGAGCCTCGAAACAGTTGAGCGGGACGTACAAAATCAAGATTTTTGGTCAACAAAGCGGATTCGATCAATTGCAGGGAATGACGTGCCAAATTGGTGACATGATTTAAAACATGTCGACTGGGAGACTCATCAGTGGTCCAAAGACGACCCGCATGCTGTTGATCAAAGGAGGTGGCCAGCGAGAGGGGTGGATAGCTGGGACGATTGCTGCGGAAATTGTGCTCCAGATCGGCAATTTGTGATTCTGTAAAAGAAGATTGGAAAATATGTCCAAAATAATATAACATTCTCAACTCACCCTCCCAGCTGCCATTGAAGTTAAGCAGAAACAATTCGCCCGTCCAATCACTATGCGCCAACAGCTGGAGAAAGCGGATGAAGCCAGTTTGTGGTGCGGCCGTTGTATTGGGTGCATGGCGTTGCTGAAAGAGATGCGCTACCAGCAAGTCCGTGGCCATGGCTGACCATAAGCCATCATCCAGCAGCTGTGTGGCCAACCAACGTTTGGCTATCATCACGGTAGGACCGTAGGCTGGCTGAGCTTGATGAAGGGCATGCAAAGCCCCACTAACTTTCGGGAGGATATAATGACGTCGCTCCAGTTCACGACTAGCTGGATTATCCACATATTTGATGATGCCCTGATCTGTTGTCTGCTGCTTGATCAAAGCTAACTCTTTGCTATGAGCCAACTCGACCAGGAAGCAATAGCCCTTCTTTACAATCAGCAATCCTTCACTGGTGATGGCCCAGTTTAGATGGCATTGCGATTTCAATTTTTCGCCTATTTCTATTAGGAATGCGGTTTTCAAAGCACGCAAGGCCCCCAACTCATTGGGCCATTTGCCACTTGTTCCCAGTTGTATGATTACCCTTTGCAACTGGCTGGCATGGATGCGTTTGGCCATTAGACGTGTCTGCGGCACCACGGGCTGTGATTCACCGTACCAAAACACCGGTGAGATACCTGATATGGACACTATCTCAAGGGGCAGATCCTCTAGAGTGTGCAGCTGACGGGCCAGTTCATCAAAGCAACGTATCACAAACGGTGTCAAAGCCTCCGCATCGGTGTCCTGTTCCAGCTCTAGTTTCGTTGTCTTTAGCTTAGACACCTTAAACCAGGGCGAAAGTTTATACACCAAATCCAATTCGGCTGCTATAAACTGAACATCATCGGCTTCCAGATGAAAATGATGCTCCAAAAGATGCAATACAATCTGTTTGACTATCAGACGCTTCTTAGAGGGTGCATCTTTAACGGTACCCCAGACCACCGCTTCGGTAATGGTTCCATCTTGAAAACGACGCAGATTCGATTTCTCGCCCCAAAATTTACGAAACTCGGCAGCACCTTCTGGGTCTTCATTGGCAGCTGGTCCTTTATCCAGCACCTCATAGGCATGTTCGGGATCTAGAATCAGACCCAGCTGTATGGATTCGCCAATTATTGGAGCTTCAGAATCCACAGGCCAAGAGCTGGAGGGCGTTTCCAAAGGCAAAATGGACTGAATGCGTTGTGAGAGACCTTTTTGAAGGAGCCTGCAAGAAAAATGGAAAAAAATGTTTAGTTCAGCATGAAAAAGTTAAGGTAAGCGAAGCAAAGGGAATCAGAAATTATTTGACTTGATGGAAATGAAAGTTTCAAACAGTTGAACTTAATCAAAACGGAACCGTATACCAAAAGAACCGATTAAAATTTGTTGTACACCTATCTGTAATTGAGTAGGGGAGAGTCTCCGGTTGTGGACACCCCAGTCTATTTTTTGACAGGTAACAGATGCCGCCAAACTGAGTAATGTCCAACTTGTAGTTTGACAGTGCACATAATCTGAGCCAATACCGAAGTGTAAACATGCATTTGGTTTCTTGCTGTGAGTAAATAAAAAAAAATCGTGAAAATTTTTCCGAGTTTCTATTTTTTTCAATTTCCACATTGCGTTAAATCGAAGCAAAACATTGAAAAGAGGTAAGTATTATATTTTTTTATTTAGTGCATAAAGGGTACTTTGTGATGTGATATCAAGTTTCAGTGAAATGTTTGTGTCGTGTAAATCTGCTGAACAAAATAAAAATGGCTACCATTTCCAAGAATGGACACACTCTTGCACCGGTTGTCGACACCCTCGTTTTTTGTGTGCGAAGCGTGTGTTTGGCCATAAAACTGTAAAATATCGTTGTTTATGTTAGTGTAACATATTTTTACAGCATTTTTGTGCATTTTTAGCCATATCAACACCAAAAAAATCGTCCGATTCAACAAAATCAATTTTAATGGGCTGGTCGATGACAATAAGCAATGTCTTATTGATAAAAAGGCCGTCAAAGCTACAGCCAAGAAATATAGGCTTCCTCGAACTACTTTGATCCGGTATTTGGAGAAAGTCAGAACTAATTTGGCAGATGTTTCGTCCGTTGTTGATTCGGTTTTGTTGGAATTCGTTTGTGATTGCAACCAACGAACTCCCTAAAACATGGTGTGTTTTTTTACCTCTCTCACAAGAAGCGTACAATATTTTTCCGGTTTTGTTCCGTTTGACCCTGATGCTTTCTCCGAAGCTGACTTCATTAAGGCTGTCGATCTAAGTGCAGTAGAAGTCGCCACAGAAGCTGATCTTGATGAAGACAATCAGCGTCGTACCATCGTTTCCGCCGATCCCAATATTGGGCGAGAAGAAGAGGTGTTATCCTCCCCCGAGCCATCCACTTCACGAGCGTCTTCGGCTAGCCGCTTATCACTGTTGGATGAAATTGGGCCAGTGCAAGGAACTTCTCCGGAAAAGCCATCGAATCGCGGTCGCAAGCCAATGCAAACCACTGTGATAACTTCTCCGGAAAGCGTCGAGGTTTTGCGCGAGAAGGCAAAAAAATCAGCTGAGCGCACAGCCAAGCGTGATTCTGTGTTGCACCAGAAGAGGACCCCTCAGAAACGCAGCCGGCCAGGAAAACGACAGGCCGTCGGCCAAACGCGGTGCCAAGAAGAAGGCGTCTTCGTCATTGGAAGAAGACGAAGATGTCGACTTCTGTTTGATTTGTTTGGCGCTCTTGCCCAAAAAACTGACCACTGCAAATTCAATCCATTACGATGTTTGCGATCGTCCTGCGCATTTAAGGTGCGCTGGCGGCCAGCTATTTCACATGATGAAATTGCATTTCGGAAACATTTTTTTCATTTTGCCACTGAAGGCCATTATTTTTTGTTCTTTTTGCTACTGAAGGCTTCTTAAATAAATAAACGTTCTTTTTTCATAAATTCATGGACATGGTTACTTCATATTTTTCCATTTCTAGCGATTTTACAAGGGTGTCCACAACCGGGTACAAAAAAAATATTTATGCAAAAATCATCACTTCATATACATGGCTGCAAATTTTTTCCTATTTGTCTAAAACAATAGGTTACTTCAGAGGAAAGTTAGCTAGAGTCTCTAGCTTTACAATGATGTTAAAATCACCGTTGACTTGGAAAATAGTTATTAGTGAAAAAAGCAAGTATGTCCACAACCGGAGAATCTCCCCTACCTTAACATTGTAACGGTACAGTTTTGGTTCTGTGTTTGCGTATTTGGTTAAATAGTAAGCTTTTAAAAAAGAATCTGGCTTTGAATTACAAAATAGAAAAACGAGAGACCAGTCTTCCTGAAAATATTGCATCCTATCCTACCTATAATATATTCTTACAACCTCAGTATAATGCAGGATTGCAAACTGATCAAGAATTATAATTTATTCGGTTCAGTGGTTCGTGGAGCTTTTAAACCACCAGTTCTGTTTATAGCATAGTTTTTATTCGGTAGTTTACTCCTTTCACTACTCGAGCATTAATATTCATGTACAAAACTATTAGGACTATCTTCAAGAGCTGGGATGCTCAAGCTTATTGAGAAAGTACCTCACAATTAACCTTATGTGGTTCAGGGATTTTTTTTGGCACTAAATGGCACGAATAGTTCTGCGCAGACCTATATGGGATTTGTATGGAAACACATAAGCAGATGTCCTAATATTGTGTTTAAATGTGAATAACACAACAATAAATCAGGGCTCAATACAGAAACCGAAATAAACCGTTTCAAGTCACGTACCGGAACCGAAACCAATCATCTGCTCCAATTTTGCGGCTTCAAATAACAACTTTCTTCTGCATCAGAAGGTATGGGACTCAGATCGCAGAATTGTATGCATATTAAAATTTCGAAAATTTCTTTTTGGGGAGTTTTAATTCCAGCAACTTGTCATGTAGTGAAGTTGTCTGTTCAGGAAATAGAAAAGCGAGAGAAATCCCTTTTGGAAAACAATGCTTATACAGTCAAACTTCCCTATTACAAACGTCCTTAAGCTATATTTACACGACCTGATCACTCATCTGAGTTTTCGTTTGATTTGCTGTCAGACGATCAGACGAAATAGAACTTGATCTATTAGTCCTGAGCGCTCATCTGACTGGCATTTATCGAATTAATGTGTGACCTAATTGCAGTGCGCTGCCGTTGCCATATATTGATTTTTTAGCTACTATCTTTTTGGCAACACTGGTTTAAACAGCTCACGCACGTTTCGTGTTTTGTTTCACTGTCAAACATCTTCAGTTTGGTCTATAATTTAACCATGAATCGTCCAATATAAATCACAAATGAAAAAATGTGACTAAATTGTGGGACATTAAACCACCAACACGATTACGCAGAGTGCGAACTGAAGAAAATATCGCAGCTGTAACGGTCAGTGTTAATGATGACTATCAATTATCGATTCGTCGCCGTTCGCAGCAATTGGGCCTCTGTAACTTAACAACCGGTCAATTGGCCGCCTAGATCGTGCGATTTAACGCCTTTAGACTATTTTTTGTGAGGCTATGTTAAAGCTCATGTCTATACCCCGCTTTAGCCCGCTTCAATTGACACATTGGAAGAAAACATTGAAGCATTTATTCGAGTTGGATAGAGTATGCCAAAATTGGACTAAGCGAATGGACCATTTGAGGCGCAGCCACGGTCAACATTTGCATGAAATAATCTTCAAACATTAAATTATATGGACCGTACTATCGATTCATATAAAGATTTCATGCACTTTTCTGAATTTTATTTGTTTTTTATTTAAACTTTCCTATAGCTCTTAAAAAATCACCCTTTATAAAGAACTTCGTTGTACGGGCGTGCGTAATATATAAGTTCGACTTTACAAGCATTGTTTTCAAATAGGATTTCTCTCGCTTTTCTATTTCCTGAACAAACAATTTCGCTAGAGGGGACAAATTGTTATTACCAATTTGCAGTTTATCCAAATGGAACAAAATTGACCTAAAACTAGATTTTCGAGTTGGTCTGCGAACTTTCTGAAACTGTACCGGTACCAATGTTTCAGTTTCGTTCCGGTGCTATCGGTTCCAATATTAATGGTACAAAATAATTAGTGTCGGAACCGGTACGTGACTTTAAACGGTTTATTTCGGTTAACAGTTCAGGTTCCGACATTAAAGCCCTGCTTCGAAGGCATTGTGCAGCAACTTGTAGTCGGTGGTTCGTGCTACTAAGCTCGTAAGCGTTTTGAGGATACTAGAGCTCCATGACGCCGCCACATTTAAAAGCTTTGGCAAGTACACAGTATATTACTGTCGTTCTAGAATGACAATCTTTTTTGTTTCCCACTTAGAACCGATCTCTCATCATCTACATAGAGCTTAATGTGACATAAACTTTCAGATATCTAAAAGAAGAGAAACCGTCTCTACTTGGCAACACTTACTCAGTGAGGCTGGCTAACAGCTGTGGATATCCGTAGTTGGCATAATCGTATTTCATGTTCGTTTGATTTTGCAGCAGCAGCAATTGTTCTACACTCGAAGGTTTTGTAATTCTGCGAAAAACCAATTCATTAAACATTTTCCACACATTTCTGGGATTCTGGGACTCACTTGAGGATGTTGTCCATTCTCGAGTACAGGGGACACTTCTGCATAAATAAATGCGGAAAACTATTCAGTTTCATGTCATTCAACAAATCCACAGCCAGTTTGGCCTCAGCCTGAACTCGGCGATAAACACTTAAGGGTACATTCGCACACAGATTATGCAGGCCGGTCACATCCATAAAGCAGACTTCATAGTAACCAGCCAAGGTACTCAACTGCTCTGTTTGCTCTGCAGCCAAACTGATGCCTTTGGTCCAATCACTTTGTGCCAATTGATTCCAGACTGTGCGTGCCACTTGATAGCTACTGCTGGACTGATGCAGTACACGCTGTTGGTTCAGGTAAACAATATACGCGGCCAGTATGTGCGAGCCAAATCCGGAGAAGCCCACATCGAGCTCCCTTTGGCGCAGCCAGACCTTGAGCATGAGCAGACCGTCTTGGAAATTGCGGCGTCCCTGAAAGGACTTATTGAGCAGAGCCTGGTTCGAGGCCAGAGTTAGGTCGAACAAAACATTGGCATTGTAGTGCTGGGTCGGTGGCAAAGGCAGCTCCGAGTTCCAGTCGTCGTTGAAGAATGAGGGCCGTATGTTATTGTTCCAGGGCACAAATCGCTTGAGTTTGAAGGCATCCTGCGGAGCGGTGATAAACAGGCGTAGTTTCAAGTGTTTTCCAATTTTCCCACTGGGCGTCAACTCCAGTATGGGCTTGAGAGGATTGTTGGCAAAGTAATTAAAGGCAAACTCATCCTGGCTGTAGTTGGAAGAGCTTCTCATCTTGTTCGCCACATAAGTCAGGTATAGAGCTCGCTTCTGATCGTATATTAGGTTAAGATAATCATCTTTTTGCAGAAATTCCTTGGGCATTTCCAAGGCTACATCCACTAGCAGGTGAGGTTCCAGCAAAGCGCCCAAGGAGGCGGCTCCTATCAATTGCGGCGCTGCTTTTGGTTTAATGAATACAAAATTAAGGGTTTTCTTGTGCAATCGCAAAGGCACTTCCAGCTTGCATCTGTCCATGAGACCATCCGGCAGATTCTGTGTAAAATCGGTAAAGTTTTCCAGCCATTTCTCCAGGTAGTCTGTGTACTTGGGCTTGAGTTGCAGCTCTTCTAGCATTTCTTTGACTTGCAGCTTGAACAGATTTGAGTGAAAAAGATTACGAGTGTCGCGCAACTCCTTCATCTCCTCCAGCGTGGGCGGTTTCACATTTTTGTGGCTCTCATGGAATTTTTTCTTTTTCTGGGGAGCAGGATTTGGATTTGGGTTTGAACGTTTCTTAATGCTGGAAGGCTGTACAAAGCCCTCATCTGTGCTGGGTGAGGCCATTTGTTCCGAATGATCGCTGTTGTAGCCGTTGGATGCCGAATCTTGACCAGAATCATTGGAGATGCCTGTTGCCGCCTTCCTTTTCAGAGACTAAGTGTGTGTGAGAGTTAACGGTTAACAGTTACTTTTCTGCGGTGTTCTAATATTGAGACTTACCGCTGGCTCAAGTTTTCTTTTATTTTTAAGCATTTAAATTGAAAATATTATAAATAGCGAATTGAAATCAAAAGACAAACTCAAACGCATGGCACGTGTGGGAATTTGATTAAAGGCTGGTCACACTAATCTCAAAAATAGTCGATCTAAATATCGATAAAAAGAATCGCCATCATCGACGTCAGGCATTTTTCACTTATCAGCCAACTGTCACACTTTTAGTACACCTCGCCGTGTGTATGTGTGCAGTTTTAGTACAGGTCGCTGCGTGCGTGTGTGTGTGTGGAAGTAAGGAAAAAATCGCACCATTTTACTCGTGCTCTCTTTTTTGCAGCAGAATTTCTTATGGCAAATCGTTAAAAATAAGAACAAAAAACATCAGCAAATTAGTTAATGTAACATTAAAGAAATCAAAGCCAAACACAAGTTCATTTTACAATAACTCAAAACAATCCTAATTGAAATTGCAAAAAAAAAGCGGATCGGGGCCCCCGAGAGTGTGTGTAACTGTGTCTGTGTATTAGTGTGAGCGAGGGCACCAAAAAATGAGGCGTATTGAAAATGCCTTCGAAACTAAATAAAAGGTAAAACAAAAACTTCAATTAAATAATAATAAACATAAATGTGGCAAAAGAAAAGAAACACCGCCCTCTTCGCTTCAACTTCCCTTCCCTGTGCCGCAGACAGTGCTTGAAGCAGCTGCGAGTGGCCTAATTTGTGCTAGCAGCAATTAAATTTGTGATGTGTCTGTTTTAAGGGGGAACAATCAACTATATTCAACATTTTGTTATAGTTTTAAGCCACTTTAAACAGCAGAAAATCAATCAAAAGCAAAATAACACAAAATTATAGTTAGTATAAGCGGCCAGTGTGACCAGCTGGGACTTGACAAAAAACTTACCCCTTAAAGGGTGTCTCGAATTTAATGTAACAATAAGTATTGAGAAATGTATAAAAGGTTAATATCTTTAAGTAATCTATATTAAAAAAAAAAATATATCGCTCTTTTTAAGAATGCGCCTGCTCAACCGAATTTATAAAAAAATATATAAACTTCAATTAAGATTTCGAAGCAATTTAAATGTGTTCTAGGAATTTGATTGGAAAACCAGGAATCTGTTTGCTGCCTTAAAATAACCCATGTTCGGGTGGGTCACAGAAATCTCTAGGGGTTTGAGCATAAACGTTAGCATTTCATATTAAAGATGTTTGAATATAAATGTTAAATGTTGAGCGATTTGAAACCGCCTGCTCAAAGCCAAGGTTTCTCCAACATAATCTAGTAGCCGGTCTTATTTTAGTCACTTCGCAAATAAAATATTCCAAGTTAAGTTCTCTAGGGATTTCCAGGACACCCCTCTGATTGTGAATTGAACCGGTGGTTTGCTTAACTGATAATGAAAAACCCCTTAATGAAATATTTATCTCGTTTTTCTTGGCAACATAACTTTTATATTCTTTTTGTTATAAATCATGACAGAAAAACGGGACTGTCTCTCTCATTTTTCGAGTGATTTCGGATGCCGAATGGAACCATAGTTTATGTCCTAGTCCCGCAAAATCTGCAATCATGGTTATTTAGCCCAAAATTTCCTATCAATTTGTCAAATTATTTTCCTGATTGTGTGGGCCTCGGCAATATACTGCACAGGAACGGATTATCTTGTAACCCTGACTGCGACTAACCTTCAGACATTCAGTGAAATTTGACTTCGGCAAGCATTCGGCTCTTATACGTGTGAATTACCGAATGTGTTCGCACCCCAGGTAGGGTTGTCGATATTTCTCGAAATATCAATATCGACAATTTCAAAAACCAACATTTTCTATATCGATATTTGATATATCGGGTCCAGAAAACATTGATATATCGATATATCGTTATTTTTTAAAGCTTAATAAAAGTGAAAAGTATTTAAGGAACGTCCTTGCCGCCAAATGACCATTTCTAGTCGCCGTTATATATTATTTTTCTATTGGGATAACTTTATGATTTAAGAGACTTAATTTTATGAAACCCCTGTCAAAGCCCTGTCTACTTTAGGTATTCCAGCAAAGTACGTTCGACTTTGCATGATGACGTTGAGAAGCACTCAAAGCTCCGTCAAAATAGGAAAGAACCTCTCCGAACCATTTGATACCAAAAGAGGTTTTAGGCAGGGCGATACCTTATCGTGTGACTTCTTTAATCTACTGATGGAAGATATACTGCGCAAGTGCCGACATGCCAACAGAACCGGCGGATTTATTTATAAAAATCTAATGCTACTTGCATATGCCGATGATATTGACATTATCGGCAAAACCAAACGGGCAGTAAGCAAGTCGTTTTCAGAGTTTGAGAAGGAGTCTAAATTAATGGGTTTAGCGGTAAATGAGGACAAGACGAAGTACCTAGTATCCGGGGACAGAAAGTCATTGCGACTTGGACAATCTGTTACAATGGAGGAGTACAACTTTAATGTTGTGGAGGATTTCGTCTACCTCGGAACGATGATAACCAGCATCAGTCTGGAAATCCGACGAAGAATCACTCTTGCGAACCGATGCTACTATGGGCTAAGTAGGGAGTTCAAGAGCAAAGATCTCAAGCGAAGAACAAAAATAGCCCTGTACAAGTCGCTTATCATCCCAGTCCTGCAATATGGCGCAGAAGCATCGACAATGACAGCAGCGGATGAAGCGGCGATTGGCGTGTTTGAACGAAAAATTCTTCGGAGGATTTATGGACCTTTAAAAGTCGGCGATGATTTCCGCATTCGAAGAAACGACGAACTGTATGAGCTCTATGGGGACACCAGCCTGGTCAAGCGCATAAAGCAGCAGCGGCTACGCTGGCTAGGACATGTCGCCAGGATGAAGGAAGAAGCTCCAGCAGAAAAGGCGTATAAATCGAAGGCGGCTGACTATGGAGAAGGGGAAGACCACCACTAAGATGGGAAGACCAGGTGCGGGAAGACATTGCCGAGCTTGGTGTGACCAACTGGTGGCAGCTCGAACAGAAGCGAATGGAGAGCGTTAATCGCAGAGGCCCAGACCGTCGAACGGTTGTAATGGCCATTAAAGAAGAGAAGAAGAATTTTATGAAACTTATAGCTGATAACAAAAACGAAATCTACAGAAAATGCTAAGAAAATTTCTTCAAGATCCCATGGATCCAAAATGAAATCCTAATCGGTGCAAATCGTTTTCAAATATTAAAGATATTTAAGGATTTTGTCTTTTTGAACGGGACTGGAAAAAGAATTTTTATATATTTTACTTAGAAATCGCAATTCTACGAAAAAAAGGGTATAAGTGCAGAAAATCTCACCAAAAAACTATGGGTCTAAAATGAATTCCTTGCAAAGACAAAGATTTTGTCTTTTCCAACAAGACTGAAAACTAAAATTTTTATTTATTCAACTTAGAAATCGCACTTCTACATAGAAATAGCGTATAAGAGAACAAAATCTATGCCGAAATACCGTACCTGGATCAAGTTGAATGGAGGAATTTATTTTATGTTTTATGGACGTTTATGGACGAAATTTTCCGAAGATTTCGTTTTTTTTATAAGCTTCGGGCAGAACAAAATCGTCTTGTTATGACAATTTGCTTCTGCAATTACTATAGTAATTTTTTCCGATATATCGTTTATAAAAATATCGCCTATATCGGTACGAAAAATATCATATAGGAATAACCCTTATCGATGAACCAAAAAAAACAATATATCGATCAAATATTGACAACCCTAACCCCAGGGGCAATGGCTGGGGAACTCTGGCCTAGTTTCACTGTCGCATATTTGTGCATTCGATCGAAAGAACATATTTTTACATCATACAACGCAAGACACCGAATATCATGTCCATTTTTGTCTGAAAATTCGGTATATTTTTCGCAAATTCGATATCTTATGAATCCACCATTTGAGGACTGAATACACTGAGTATAGAAATTAGACCATTTTGCTACGCATATTGATAAATCTTAAGATGTTTGCACAAAATCCAAACTTCAAATAGCATCAGCTTCAAATTTCGGCTTAAGCTTAGTTCTCAGACAAACTAAATCGTCCGCTAGCTAAATTGGCAACTTATTCCGATTGGTTACGCAGCGGACGATGCAGTGTGACTGTTCAACGCCAAAATACCACCCAATTGAAACTGAAACGGTCACATTGCGTTGATATGCTTGCATTTAAATTTTGTTAATTGTTATATGTGTGTGTGATATATGTTATGTAGAAATCTTGGGCAATGCAAAATCTAACCGTTGGTTTAAAAATATGCCAATCAATGATTTTTGTCGAACTTTTGATGCTGACATTCCGACGGGTGGGTGTCGGAAAAGTTACAAGCTATTTTTTCTGCTACCACCCCAACGGAATTGAATCAGCTGTTTCTGCCTGTCAAGTTAGCGGCGCCTCGAGCTTTCCGACGCTGAGGCACGTAAATTTTGAGTACTAAGCTTTAGATTGAAAATTTCCCGTGGAATTACCAAACACAATCTTTTAACATCTGCAAAGTGAAATAAAAGTTTTTTGTGCACAATGTATAGACATCAACCAGGGGACGACAAAACTTTGAGTACATAATTTCGACAGAAAAGAATAATGTTGTTTTGTTTTGTAGGAAGAAAGTCGTTTCAAATCAACATATGGGTTATTATTTCTTAAGTGGGCAAATATTTATTTTCATAGTCTCCAACCATTTAAATTTTTTTGTCAGGATAAAACCGCATATTTTTAATAGATTTTTCAGAAGAATTGTGGTATGCATAGATATAACGATTCTTTATATCTGTTAAAGTTGGTTATAACAAAATATTTGATAGGCCAAAAAAAAAAAAATTTTCAAAAAATATTGCTTTTCCTTTACTTTGTGGTAAAAATATTTGCGAATTTTGAACTGCAGGAAGAAACCGCCGAAACTTAAGAAAAACGAGAGCGCAAGTTAAAGTCGGCTCTAACCGACTTCGATATATCCTTAGGGTGAACATCTGAAAAGTATGCAACACTTTTTTAACTCGGCTATTTTTCACAGTTGCTATACTTGCTAGCAGATCAAGTTTATTTTCAATTTATGCCAAGCCCCCTTCCGCCCCCGCATTTTGGAAAAAACGTTATATCTCATACAGTATTGAAGATAGACGGTTCGTACCTTCTAGAGATAGCTAGTAATTTGCAAAATGTATCGACTTGCCAAATGATGAGCGGTTCTCAAGCTATGAGCAAATAAGTAAACCACCGTCCCCCTCCAATCCTTTCACAACTAACACCGCACAATCTTAGAGAGAGATAGAAAGAGACTAAGAGAGGAGCGCAGCACCAGCATTGCATTCAGTTTCTACTCCAGGTACAGAGTATGTTATAGTCGGGCTTGACCGACTTTCTCACTTGTTATTTTATACACTTGAAAAGTGTATTATAATTTTGCCCAGAAGTTTGCATACATATACATATATACTTGATCAGCATGACGAGCTGAGTCGATTAAGCTTTGTCCGTCTGTCTGTTTCTACGCGAACTAGTCCCTCAGTTGTAAGGTTGTGTTGTTTAGTGTAACAAAAAATAGTAATCATTTTTTTAAATTTATGATTAAGGGTCATACCAGAATGGTGACAATTCTGCGTCGATTTCAGTTTAAATCATCAAAGTCGTTTCAGTGTAACTGGAGATATCATGGCCGCCAGTTCGAAAACGTGGTTCCGAGATAAATGCGTTTAATCTCTGTTTTGAATTAATTTGAAAATTTCATTTCGAATTTCAAAAAATCCTTTTGGTGTGATATTCTCAAATATTCAAGCTATAAAAAAGTGCAAAAAAAAATTTTGCACATGGAGAATACCTCCTTAAGCAAAATATAGTTCTCATAATGAAAAATACAATGCTATTTTAGTCCTGGATTTAAAAACAAGACAATGTAGTTAACTCGCTTTTGAGTCACTTTTTACATTAACGATATGGAAAGCAAGATAAAATTAACAATAATTCTAAAATTCAGGAAACATTTTCTAGAGTAAATTTTTAAAATTTCGTGAGTACTGCGTACTGAGTACTGTGAGTACTACTCTCGATGTTTGACTTTGGTTCACTCACAAAACACTGACTTTGCTCACCCTCACGTCGTGACACACCGTGAAAAGTTCAAATTCACGTCGCGGGTACACCACTAGTTTTAGGGATATTTTTTGCAAATTTTCCGCGGAGAAAGGAGATTAATCGCTGCATTGGGCTGGAGCAAACCAGAAGATCTAATTTTCAGGAGAAATTGACCACCCAAACAAAAACGCAGCATGGCAGTAGGGAGTCAGCCGTGACAGTCATCTGAAAATGTAAATAAATTTTTGTTTTAAGCCGACCAGTTCAGTTATCGAGGTCGTACTCATCCCTGAGTTAGCCGTAAGCCAGCCGGCGACTGATAGTTGGACCAGAGAAAGAAAGTCTGATCATAACAAGATATATATACATTTTGGGGCACAGAGTATTTTAAAGTCGGGCTTAACCGACTTTCTTATTTTATATGGACTTTTTTATTTCGCGGATGTTTTCGGGTATTTAACATTAGAGAGCCTTTCCATCATTTTAATGTGATTGGGTGTGTGTTACTGCAGTGTTATATTGTTTTGAAACGCAGAAATTCTTCAATTTTTCTCTCTGATTTGTTCAATCTGGAAATCGTAGGGAACTTATCATCAAATAAAAATATATTTGTTTGAGGTTCATAGGGGGGAGTACCAAAGCACGCCAAGGTAATCAAGAAGACTAGTAAAAGATCTTCTCATATTGTAGTAGCTCAAATAAACATATTTTGGTATTTAATTCTCAATTGATTTAAGATAAGTTATTTTTAATTGATTAAGTGTCATGAATCTGTTTTACATCAAATCCAGGGTTCCTTAAGAAGAGAGGATGGAAAAAGTGACTGTCTCTCTCAGACTTAAGGCGGATTTTCCAATTATGCATTTTGAATTTCGGCGACATACTTCAGCAGCGTTTAGAGTCATTAGTTTAGGCTTAATTAGAAATAGCTAATAAGCTTAATATTTAGCGATTACACTATGTCACAAAATTTGAAAAGTTTCTGTATCCCGCACTTTTAGCAATTGATTCTAATGTAAAATTTCACGCTGAATTCAAATCTGCTCTCAGATATGTCCAAAGTAGAACGGTTTTTGAGATATCGGGAAATTTTCAATTTTAGTGTTTTGAAAAAAGGTAGGTCTACTAAAATGTCATTTTCTCTGATTTTAGTCCACCGATATGTATAAAGTGGAACAAAAATTAAAGATAATAAAATTATTTCTTAAAAAAACGACAGTTGTTGTAAATCCAACTATAAATGTCGAAGTTATGGCACTTCAAAGTTGGATTTTTGAAAATTTTTTGATAATTTTTAATTTTTTGCTGCCTTTAATTAAGTTTTTTTCAATCTTACCATAAAAATTGTTCAGGTCTCAGATATTGACAGGATTGGGTAATCTTTTACGAACATTTTTTGCCCTTGGTCATCGAAATCGGATGAAAAATAAACTCTACATTCACAATTAAGTAAACATACCTCTTTTTGAGAGTATTTTTTTGCTAGTTTTTTCAGTATAAAAATCACATCTTAGCAAGCCAAATAAGAATAAACGTTGAGCATTGGGAGTTTGTGTTGCAGTTCAACAAAAATTGAACGAACTTCAACATGAGTTGCTCCAAGCGAATATTTCATTGCAAAAACGATCCAAGCAAGTTTTGCTTTATTTGTGGACAATTTTCATTCGCGAGGCAGAGAATTTTACTCGGCACTATCAGCAGACGAGGCAAAAGTATGGGAATCATTTTGTGCAGTAGTGTCTAGTTTTCTCGGAAACAAAAAAGTGAGGACTACAAAGAAATTGTTGATGATTTATTGGAAAACTACAAAAAAATTGGTATAATCTCAGTCTGCTTTTCATCGAGTTAGTATATTTACCAATTTTATTTCTTTTTATTTTTTAAAGGTGTAAATATGTCCTTAAAAATTCACTTTTTGCACTCTCATTTGGATTTTTTCCCGGACAACCTAGGCGACGAAAGCGACGAGCATGGCGAACGCTTCCATCAGCAAATGCAGCAGATGGAGTTTCGCTACCAAGGCAAGTGGGATCCGGCAATGATGGGAGACTATTGCTGGTTCTTGTTGCGAGAAACACACAGTCTGCACAAAAAACAAAAGCGGTCTACATTATTTGAGTACTTTTATCCAACCTTGAACTGCAATACAAACTCCTAATGATCAACGTTTATTCTTATTTGGCTTGCTATGATGTGATTTTTATACTGAAAAAACTAGCAAAAAAATACTCTCAAAAAGAGGTTTGTTTACTTAATTGTGAATGTAGAGTTTATTTTTCATCCGATTTCGATGACCAAGGGCAAAAAATGTTCGTAAAAGATTACCCAATCCTGTCAATATCTGAGACCTGAACAATTTTTATGGTAAGATTGAAAAAAACTTAATTAAAGGCAGCAAAAAATTAAAAATTATCAAAAAATTTTCAAAAATCCAACTTTGAAGTGCCATAACTTCGACATTTACAGTTGGATTTACAACAACTGTCGTTTTTTTAAGAAATAATTTTATTATCTTTAATTTTTGTTCCACTTTATACATATCGGTGGACTAAAATCAGAGAAAATGACATTTTAGTAGACCTACCTTTTTTCAAAACACTAAAATTGAAAATTTCCCGATATCTCAAAAACCGTTCTACTTTGGACATATCTGAGAGCAGATTTGAATTCAGCGTGAAATTTTACATAAGGATCAACTATTTAGAAGCCGGGATCAAAAAATTGTTGCATAGTGTTATTTATGCTGGTTTTGTTTTCTTTTGCAGTAGCAGCGGCAGGAGGAGAAAGGGAGACGACCAACAGCTGACCGGTTAAATTTATTTAAAAAAAAAAACAACAACAAAAATTTAACTACATCCCCTAAAATGTGCTCCAAAAACAACAACTAAACAAAAGCGAAAAATTTGTGTGTTTTGTCCAAAAAATTGTGTTTAAAAAAAATACAAACAAAACCCTGCCTTTGATTTGTCATCAAGTAAAGCAACAACAACAATAATAATCACAACAACAAGCATAAATATTTTGTACAACAATAGGCCCGCCACCTACTCTCACACACACACACACTCACTCCATTCCAATCCCCACACAAGTTCGAAAAATATCTAAAAATCAAAGAAATGCTGCTCAAATTGAATACTTAATGTCAAGCAACGACGACTCCGACGACGACGACGCCAGTACAACACAACAACAACTTGAAAAGGAACATCAGGAACATAACTGTAAGCTTTCGCCCGCGAGCAGAAAGAGAGGATCCCCCAAAACAAAGCAACAACTGAACCACACCTGCAGCAGGGGAGAGGCAGAAGGCGCGCTCGTGTGTGTGGGTGGTGTGTGTGTGTACATTGAGAACGCATGCGCGACATGCATATGGGCCTTAAAGTGAGTGTGCGTATAGAGGTGCGTGCTTAGATCAGTGTTTCTCTCTCTCTCCATGTGCGTGTGTGTTGATAATTTTTCGCCACAAAACAACAAACAGCAAGAAGCAGCAGCAGCATTAATATAATCAACCATTTCGGATCTATCGAGGAAGCAGCCACATCCACAATAGCCCCTTCTAAACATTTTTCGTTATCAAAATTCTGTGGAAAGTGATTGCATTTTTGAGTCAAAATTCAAGGGAACGTGTCGAACAATTCACAACAGCAACAAAAGCCAGCAGCAATAGAGATATGCAGCGACGCGAACGGCAAGCCAGGTAAGTGTAACTATATTCAGTTCAATGACGATTGAAACCAAGGAATTTGAAGTCAGTTGCCTGCTTTTAGGCTGCCCCAAGCTTGGTTTCAATCACTCATTCAACCCATCTTAATTCTTAATCAATAAACTTTTCAACTTGAACAACATTTAAAAATTCTTAACAGAAAATATTCATTCATTCCACGCTGGTTAATGGGAGTTTTTAGAACTCTGCGACAGTGGTATGATGATCCATTTTATGCACTCCAACTCCCACTCCCTCTCTCACTCTCCTGTTATTTCACTGAAAATTGTGCGTAGATAATTATCAATATATATATTTTTTATTTGATTTAATGCTTCAAATGCCTCAGGGAAATAAGTAGATGTGCATTGACGTTTGTGATATTAAAAGTGGTTCCCACAAAACCAGTTGGATATAGTTTAATATTAAGTTTTAAATACAAAACAGAAATTAGATAATAAAGGAAATAATTAATTTTAGTTTATAACAACCATTAAAAAATTAAATAATTTAAAACTTTATTGAGACGAATTGGCATAGAATTTACAAGATTTAGAAAGGTTACATTATAAACCCATAACCTATATTATTAACCATATCATTATGCTTATTAACTCCAATTTCGCAATTCAAGCGTCTTTTAATTGCCTATTGTGTCAAACTGCGTTCCTGTTTTGTAGATTCTGTGTGAAAGGACTCCCTAAAGGTTCTCAATTGGAAGTTGGCCACTTAAGAACTGTTTTTTTTTTAAAGAAAAAAATAGAGTCTCGACAGATGTTTAAGTACCCTTGGATCATATATTATGCCTGGCATACGATACATTCATCCGATTTGTATCAAACTTACTAAAACTGTGTTGAAAAAGATCAAATTCATAACTGGAAACTATAAAGAACCTTCCATTGAAGATCAAGAAGTTCTTCACACTAGAACTTCTTTTTGACCGATCGTTCCTATGGCAGCTATATGCTATAGTCATCTGATTTTGATAAAACTTAACAAAATTATGTAGAATCATTTCATTTAAATAATTATAAAGTTTGGGAAAAAGTTTTTCTTATTAATACTTTTTTTCAGACCTATCATTTGTATGGCAGCTATACAACATACAGGGTGGCCCATTTAAAAATTGGAATTTAATTTTGTTATAAAAAAAATGCTCTATATTTTTCAAAGGGAATTGGAAAGGTTGGTTCATGTCATTTATTTATGAAAAACCATTTCGGTCAAATGACCACCACGACTGACTTGGCAGTAGCCCATTTTTGAGAATATTTTCGATTGTTTCGGCACGTATGTCAGCAATAGCAACTCGAATCTTGTTCTTCAACGTATCAATTGCTGCAGGATTGATTGCATAACATTTGGCCTTGACCGCTTCCCAAATATAATAGTCTAACGGTGTTCGATTCCCATTTCCACATTTGCTGATTATTCGATTTTCAAAGATAGGACGTAGAAGATCGATTGTGGCGTGCGCTGTGTGGCACGTAGCATACTAGGCATTTTTGTATATTAAAGTATGGATTGTGTGTCCGTTTGTGGCCCAGCGGTTAGTGTGCTGGACTGCTGGGCGGGAGGCCGTGGGTTTGATCCCACATCGGAACATACAGTAAAAAATTTTTCTTTCTTTACAAAAAAAGCTCTTACACATCCGGTCACCTTCACCAGCTATTGCCGCCAGCTGTGAAGTTAACTTGCCATGAAAAAGCAAATTCTCAAACTTTGCCATTCGGATTCGGCGTAAAACTACAGTTCTCTTTCTCTTATGCGAAAAATTTAATGCACACACGCCAAGAGATTGAGAGAAGCGTGGCTTGTTTTTTTATCATGCTGAAATATCATAATCACTGTCCAAAAAAAGTAAACGCAGAGAACAAGTCAGTGTGAGAGAGAACGAGAGAGCGCATATAGTTTTCGCATTCATTCATATTGTTATCTAAGCCTATGCTGTTAGCGTACAAACCGATGCATACATGGAAATAAGACCTTTTGAATGCATGAATTTGGCCAAAAGGGCTGTTTCAGATCTGAGAGAAAAAAAAAACAACAAAAAATACGTTTCCCTCCTCTCATAACCGAAGAGAGGCCAAGAACGTACATAGTTGGTTACCGATTTTTTGCGATGTTCTTTAGACTAACCACCGCGTTCGATTTGACCATAAGATTTCGAAATTTTTTAAAATTGAGAAAACGAATTTCTTTTTCCGGAGTATCCCCACTTTCTTTTAATCCTTGGATCAGTCTGCGATCCTCGATTGACAAACGCGTTCGAAAAGTCATTCTTAGAATAAACAGAAATTGTTTATTGTGTTTTTGTCGCTCTTCCACTTAGTACTCTTTCCGCCCATTGCGAAGAATGTTCCCTGTCAACTATTTTAATACTGAGAGGAGTCCTCGTTAGTGAACCATTGTTTGTATAAAATGAGTTCCAGTAGAGCTGGTATCTCTAGCCCGGATGTCTGCGAGAAGTTGAGCAGCAGAGGTTGACCTTCTAAAGCGATATGTGTTCGCTTCTGTGTCGTAAAAGTGTGTTGGTACGTTTTAGGTTGAGATTAAATTTTGGCCACGTAGCCTCGCTCCCGCCCTGGACGAAAGATTTCTCCAGCTATCTGTGGCTAAATTGCCATGGGCATCCGTCGAGCTCTTTTCAGAGAAGAGCACGATGGTGTCACCTTCTATGATGCGATGTTTAGGCGCCCATATAGGATGTATACTGAAGAGTGTCGGATCTCATTCAGAGAATTCAAGTGCTTTAAGGGCGGCTCGACTTGAAGAAATTTTCTTTATTGAGCGATAGTGTGCTCAGGGAGATGGCAGCCCCCTGTATGGCCACCAACTTCGCTTGGTACACAATACAGTGATCAGGAAGAAGGAACGATAGGTTCTCATATAGGTTGATGAAGAAAAAGCTCCCACACTATTTCGTAAAGCCTTGAACCATCTGTGTTGATCGGCAATTGTTAGGGGCAAAACAAATCTTGATATTTACACATACACGAGCCGAACGCATGCGGAAGCTGAGGTCAAGGGAGTAAACATGTCTTTAGTCGCTGGCTAGCCTTCGATCAACGGCCATCTAATATCTAGGCAGCATCTTCGCTCAGTCCCTCTTCGCTGTCAGCTGCTCTGCTATGGCACTCAGGGTGGATCATTGCCCTGTCTTGCTCTGTTGCGGTTGAATTTTGTTTGCGTGGGAGTGAGACAGGGTTCAGACGAATCGAGTTTGTGACGAAGACAGTTGCAGTTTGAAACTGAACTTGGTTCGACCGAGCAAACTTGCTGTCTAGATATTAGGTGGTCGATGCGGTAAGATCGGCTTATTGGCCCCGCTCTCGTTGATAATCGCTGGCTCTGCTGTGTGAAAATATGTCCCAATCGTGTCGGATCGGAATATAGATATTTCCACACTTCTCTGGACTTAACGGAGATTTTCCAGGGCGGATTGTTTCCCGAGTGCTGGCTATTCTAGTGCTTTGTATGGCACAAATGCAATGGTTGTATTTTTATGTGTTCATTTAGGTTGTCGTTCCAGAGTAGCTTCATTCAATGTGCTTCCTACAACCACCACTTAATTTAAGTTTATTTATTTCTATAATTTCAATTAATTTCTAATTTTTGTTTGCACATATAATTATTTACACAAGAGCTGATGGAACGAAACCGAAACCAGTTCTGGAATCAGTAAACATAAACTTATCATATTTTTAAATCAACAGGGCTGCACCTCACAAAGATGGTAATTTTGTTGGCCTGTGTAATCAAGTGAGAAATTCGGTCAAGCCCGACTATAAAATACTCTGTACCCGGAGTAGGAGCTGAATGCAGCGCTGCCGTTGTGCTCAACTCTTTGTTTCTCTCTCTCTTTCTCACTTTGTGTTGAATGATATGCGGTAAATGATGAGTGAATGATATCCGCTCATCCGATATTTATCATTTCTTTGGCAAATCGATATATTTGGCTTATGACTTACTATCTCCAGAAGGTACTAGAAATGTTTGTTCATACGGACGGACGGAGGGACAGACGGACATGACTATATCGACTCGGCTATTGATGCTGATCAAGAATATATATACTTAATAGGGTCGAAAATGATTCCTTCGCCCTGTTACATACTTTTGCACTTACTTAATATACTCTATGTACAGAGTACAGAGTAAAAAAAGTCGCCAGTGACAACTGACTCACTTGGACGACTCTTCAATACGGTTCCATAATAATTTAACTTGCTATTAATTTATATATAGAGTTTCTTAGCGTTATTTCTGGATGTAAAACCATGTTTAATCACAACTTTAATTTACGTTTTCCCCCTTCTCCACTCTCTTTTGTTGGGGAGCCCTGATTTAGATTAAGTTCAAAGTCTTGCTGGCAATACTTACGAACTCATTATCTTCTTTGGTTAATTAATTCTTATTCAGTTGGCTTCAACCAGTGAAGCAACTGTTTAAACATTTGCCATTCGATCTGTCACTATTCAAGCGTTATCTCTCACTTAATGTTTTGCCAACCATTTTCATAATTAAATGATTAAATATTTGGTTAACGCTTTAAAATGATTTAACCTTCAATATCAAATTGTTACACACACATCTATACATTCGTATGTATATTATGTACAAATGTAATTATCGAAAAAAAAACTCGAGCAATAACTTGGACTTGGGGTTATTGAGCTCTCTGGTCTCTGGTCTCAACAGTTGCTGCAGTTTGTGGCTGCTGCTGATATGCGACGCATTTGACCTCAATTACATACATACAAACATACAAATATGCACTTGGAACAGCAGGGGAGTAGGAGTAGCTCGTTGTTTGTGACCGGCAATTAATTAATTAAAATGTAATTTATGTTGTGCCGCGACATTTATTTGTTTTCGAAAATTAAAAACAATTATGAACTGCCAAAAAAAAAAGGAAAGAGCAAAAGCAAAGCAAAGAAAAGAAAAACCAGTTGGGGCTGATAATTAATGTAAAGAGAAGAAAAGAACGAAAAGAAGAAGAGGAAGCCTTTTTGTGTTCATTAAAAAATGTCTGAAATTGTTCTTGAACCCAAACTTTGAGCCAACGACTTGACCAACTTGTTAGCGCACTTCAAATAAGTTCACAAACAAGTGCCAGACGTTGATGCTAAAAGACAGCGATGAACAAATTAACGCAACTAAGACAAATAGTTCAAGTGACAGAAAAAAAGAAGAAATGGAAAATCACTTTTTTGCACTTCAAAATTCAAGTGGAGCATGCTCAAAACTTGAGCGCAAATTTTGGGGCAAAAAAAAAGAAAGCAAGTAACAGAGGTTCTGCTGATCGATTAGAAGTAGCTTAAGCTAAGGTCCCACAGATGAAAAGTTGGCTGAATAAAAGTGAATAGGAACTTTACGGCAAAGTTTGACCCCGTTATGTGCCCATAGATATTTACCAGGGACCGAAACTAAAAGTTACTAAAAATCAATTAAGTTACATTTTTATACTCTGTACCGAAGGTACATAGAGTATATTAAGTTTGTGCAAAAGTATGTAACAGGGAGAAGGAATCATCTCCGACCCTATAAAGTATATATATTCTTGATCAGCATCAACAGCCGAGTCGATATAGCCATGTCCGTCTGTCCGTCCGTCCGTATGAACAAACAGATCTCGGAGATGGTAAGAGATAGAGGTTTGACATGTATGGGACAAATGTTTCTTATAGCTGCAGGCAGATCAAGTTTATTTTCAATTTTTGCCACGCCCCCTTCCGCCTCCGCAATTTGGAAAAAACGGTATATCTTCTACAGTTTTGAAGTTAGACGATTCGTACCTTCTAGAGATAGTTAGTAATTAGCAAAATGTATCGATTTGCCGAAGAAATGATAAAGATCGGATGAGCGGTTCTCAAGTTATGAGCAAAAAAGTACATCACCCTCCCCCACCCCCTCCCACCCTATTACAACTAACACCGCACAATCTTAAAGAGAGAGAGAGAGAGAGAGAGAGAGAGAGAGAGAGAGAGAGAGAGAGAGAGAGAGAGAGAGAGAGAGAGTGAGTGAGAGTAAGAGAAAGAGAGAAAGACTTAGAGATGAGCGCAGCACCAGCATTGCATTCAGCTTCTACTCCAGGTACAGAGTATGTTATAGTCGGGCTTGACCGACTTTCTTACTTGTTTGTTATATGAAAATTAGTAATTCATTATTATAATTTTATGGATATGAAACATTTTTATTTTAAAAGTATAAATAACAATACTTAAAGACATCCTTCGTGCGGAACATCGTAGGACAAATGTATGAAAGATCTGTGGGTCCATATATTTATATTCCAGTAGTTGAAGGAACGATGATCCGCACGAAGGGTTAATTTTTAAAATAAAAATATTCCATATCAATTGATTTTTAATTTTTTAAATACAAATTTCTTAATACCAAATAATTACTAATTACTTATTTTTATAAAAAAATTTGTAAGATCCCTTGTCTTAAGACATTTGATAAAATGTTTTCCGTATGGAGCAAAAGTACTGCTTAAACCTCATGGCTCTTAAGCCAAATTTTCATTTTCAACAAATTAAACAAATTTTGTTTAACATCTATTTAATTTTTAAATGTTTTTTTATGATCCATTTGTTGGTTGATTTGACGCAATTTAAAGAGAATGTTAAGTTTCAGTTTGACTAGTTTAATAATCTTATCATTGCGATATTTTTGTACATTTTTGCCACAGTGTGTTTTGATAACAAACATATACACACATTTTTATATACACAAAAACTCAGTTTATTTAGTAGAACTACTAAACATTTTTCTTTGTTTTAATGGGAGTCAATCTGAATTAAAATGAATAGATCGATAGTTGGGAAAACCGAACAGCTCTGAACTGAGAGTCAAGGCGCAATTACCGGAAGACAGCATAAGCTCACGCTCGAGAGTACAGAGCTAGTACTAGACTTTTTATCGTTTTTAAGAAGTACAAAAAAATCTGGCTAAGAAAAGTAACATTACAAAGAGAACATATCATCCACTTTCCCTATGTTATGGAAGGAATCTTTTATCATTCCTCTCCATAAAAAAGGAAATAAGTCTGATGCTGAGAATTATAGAGGTATTTCAAAGTTGTCTGCAATTCCGAAAGCTTTTGAGAGAATTATGACATCTCAATTGCAGCATTTATGCAGTTCCATTATTTCACCCTATCAACACGGCTTTGTAAAGCGTCGATCCACTACAACTAACTTATTAGAGCTTACATCATTAGTGATCAAAGGATTCTTATGTAATATGCAAACTGACGTGATTTATACTGATTTTAGTAAGGCTTTTGATTCTGTCAATCACTGCCTGCTGCTTCTCAAACTGAGTTTAATTGGTTTTCCAACCAACCTTCTTATTTGGATCTCTGATTACCTTAGTTCTAGAACACAAAAAGTTCTTTTTAGTAATTCATATTCCAAACCAATCCAGGTTACCTCTGGTGTACCCCAAGGTAGTCACTTGGGTCCATTGCTTTTTACACTCTTCATAAATGATCTTCCGTCAGTCTTGACTCACTCTCGTGTGCTTATGTACGCCGATGATGTGAAACTATGTTTAACATATAACGATTTGGTCTCCCGCTTTAATTTGCAAGCTGACTTGGATGCATTTCATTCTTGGTGTAAAGATAACCTACTAAACCTTAACAGTTCCAAGTGTAAGGTTATGACATTTTATAGAACCACACCACAACTCTTTTCTTATATGATTAATAATGTCCCACTAGAGTGTTTGAATGATACAGTCAATCAGGTAAATGATCTTGGGGTTATTCTAGATTACCGACTGAAATTTGACTCTCATATAACGGCTACTGTTTGTAAGGCCAGGAGTATTCTTGGGTTTATTAAGCGCTGGTCGAAGGAATTTGATGATCCATATACGACGAAAATTTTGTACATTTCTCTTGTCCGCCCTATACTCGAGTACGGATCTTGTGTGTGGTCTCCGCAATATTCGACCCATCAAGACAGAATTGAATCTGTGCAAAAGCAGTTTTTATTGTTTGCTCTTCGTGGTTTAAACTGGAATCCTGAGGTCCGTTTACCGTCATACTCTAGTAGGCTACTTTTGATTAACGTTCCCTCCCTCATTAACCGTAGAGTTATGCTTGGTGTAATTTTTATACATAGATTGATTAATGGTGAAATCGACTCTTCTGAGTTGGTTGGTCAAATTAACCTCAACGTTCCTATTAGACCGACTCGCAATTTTATACCCCTATCACTAAATCGTTGTACCACTAACTATGCTTTGCATGAACCTTTTCGTGTTCTCTGTGCTGATTACAATAAACTTTACCGAGTAATCAACTCGGAAGCTTCTCTTCCTGCTTTAAAAACTAATATTTTAACATATTTAGCCCGTAGTTGACATTTCTTTATGTTTTTCCTTCGCGATTCGTCTTATACGTAAGTGTCTTCGCCTCTCGGTCGGTTCGGCTACTATTTTGCCTGCGGTTCGCGCGTAACAGGCCCTGGCTTGGTGTCGCATGGGCCACTTGAACTTACTGCGCATTGTACGTCAACGTCCAGACAAAAAAAAAAATATCATAAACGCAGCGAGCGTTTTGTAAGCCAAATTGTTGGTCGCCTTCCGCATATACAAAGGTCGGAGAAATAATGCTTTTTCAGACCTCTCCGTATATTGTTTGTCGCCAGCTCACTGACGTGACGATTTGTGCTAGGAATCGTTCTGGTAAAGGGAGCTACGAGCACTCTGCGCAAATAGTTGTTCTGCGTCGTTCTATTTCAATGGAATTGTCGCAAGCAGGGCCCCAGGTCCATCTAGGTAGGATTTTGATTTAATTATTAGAAGCTTTAAACGTGGATATGCCCTGAACTCGGTCTTAGCAGGCGGCTTAAACAGTTAGTTTTTGCATTAGTGACTGCTATCTTGATGTATCCAGACCAAGTAAGTTTCATGAAGAGAGAGTGCTGTATGAATGAGTGGTTTAGCTTGGCGGCAATGCACAAAAGCAGCGTTTATTTAGAAGAGTGAGTACAAATAGTAAGCGGCTGAAAAGTTGCTCCTCTCTAGGCTAGCGCCTCGGCTCGTTTCAGTGTGAATAGCGGAATAGGTTTCATTTAGCAAAGAGAGAGAGAGAAAAACTTAGAGATGAGCGCAGCAGCAGCACTGCATTCAGCTTCTACCCCATATACAGAGTATGATAAAGCCGGGCTCTACAGACTTTCTCACTTGCTGGCCACAGTGCTGTTGAATTTGGTATTCGAGTTTGCAACTTATATCCTAGGCACTGTGAGACATTTTCTTATTAGCTTCCTGAAATCTGGCTCGACAACAAAGGCATTCCCATAAATGCTTGCTTCTAATTCTCAAGTATTTATTTATCACTTTGCCCATATAACTAGGGCAATAGAAATTCATGCCACATATCGCTAATTTATCCTTTTTAGATTTTCAACTCAAACTGTCGTCAAATTTACTTTTTGACGAGGGAGATAAGAAACCCGACAAAATGTTTGCAGGGTACTTTACGTTGCTTGAAGTTTTGATTTGAAACAACATTTGTGTAATTCCTTTTCGCATTTTCCATACATCCCCTTCCTCTTGTGAAACTTTCAAAAATTAAAAAATGTATCTTTTTGATCTTTTCTAATATCATGTGACAATTTAAGGACCCACATGCGTTTCGTCGGGTAAAAAAGTCATATTTTCAATATTTTATTTTTTATGTAAAAAATTATTTATTAAATTCAAACTTTTATCTGTCTTATAGATACATATTTAAAGAATAGTTTCTGGAATTTTCAAAAAAAAAAAACAAAAATTAAAACTCCTCCATTGTGACGTCATTTCCGGTAAATTTGTATATATAAGACAAAAAAAAGTTTGAATTAATTAAATAATTTTTTACATAGAAAAAAAAATATTGAAAATTGGCCTTTTTTACCCGACGAAACCCATGAAACCCCTTAATATTATTTACTGTTAATATAAAACTTTACAGTTAAGAAATTATATGGAAAAGATGGAATTTGACAAAATGTCAAATTAATTAAAATTAATTAAATTAATGTGGATCTTATTTTTTTTGTGTGCCCGGAGAATGGTCCACTTTAAGAAAAGCACCATGCCTCATACGGAAGGGCTTTGTCAATCAGATCTTCATGCTTTTCTCTAAATCCACTTTCACTACAGTATTAAGATATGATTTCAAAAAGACATTTTCACTAAGCAAAGAAAGTAAAAAGAAGGTTTGGTTTGGGGGATTGAAACAGTTGGAAAGTAGAAAGTACGATGCTCGAAAGGTGGTACGAAAATGGTCTCAAATTCTCATTAGAGCTTAGATTAATATAAAGATTTAATAGATGACAATTGTAGACGAGTAAATAAAAGGTGCCGACCAAACGGTCCAGCTTAGAATATCGTAAAGACTAGACTAGTAAAAGACGGTTAAAAAAATACCGAAAATTTTCCAAATTTTATGATTGAGCTTAGACTATTATGAAAACCCGAAAATAAATTTCGGGTATAAAGATTTCACAGATGGCATTTGTAGACGCGTTATATTAAACTGACCATAAAGCGAAATTTTAAAAAATTTTCGTATAAGTCAAAATTTTGAGAAAGAGCGTCACCACTACACCTCATTCTCACAAGCTATATATTTTTGAAAATTTAATGAAGTTTAATACACCGTGTAAATCCGTACAAAGTCAAATTAAATAACAAATTTGATATAATATTTTCAATTGAAATGAAGGAGTAGCAATGCCAGCAGGGTACTTGCTAGTGGTTATATCTGAAAAAAACGGACTAAAGTGGACGGGAGTTTAACAGTTTAGAAAACAAACTGAACGTTGGGGATCTGCTTAGGAAAATAGATTGGAAATAGAAGATTCGGTTCAGGATCCAATTCGAGGGACTCAAAATAACCCGTTGCACGGGTATTGCTTCCGTGCCATTAAGTACCCAATGAAAACCCAAGTTTTTGTCTTTTCATTCGAATTAATTAATATAAATTTATTGGTAATATCAACAAGTTTGTTGTCATTGAAAAAGAATTATGCCACCAACCACCACCTGTGTGTTTGAAGGGAGTGCAAAATTCCCAAACATTGTGCATATATAATATGTATAAGGAGGAAAAAACACTCAATTTTTCGTATTAATTTTTTCTTTTCTATTTACTTGGCACTTGTGAGTGGACTTTTTCTTTTTAGCTGAGAAATTTTATTTTTAGCAAATAGAATTTCTATTTAAAGTTGGGTATTTTATTTGATTTTCTTTTTATTTTGTGCTGTTTTTGGTTTATCAGCGCTACTTTCTTGGCAAAGGTGGCAAACGAAGGGGGTGACTGATGAAATGGGTTTCCAATCTATCCTCTCTCGTGTGTGAGTGTGTGTGTTGGGTGTTTGTGTAAGGAAGCGGAAAGTTAAACACACTCGCATACCTCCTCGTACATTATAAATATTTTATAGACATTTTAGTTATCGGCCTTCTGTGTCATGCCAACGGAAAAGCATTCTACGCCTGCCTTGGAGATGGGTCCAAGTGGATGTTTGTGGCTGTTACCTTGTGTCCGTGTATTGACATTTCTAGGTTGTTGTTGGTTTAGTTTTGTGTCTTTTTTCTTCTATATTTATTTAATTTTGTTTCTTTGCCCGTTGTTAGGCCATGTTTGTTGTCTACATTTTTGGGTTGCAGGAATAAAGTGGAGGCATACATGCTTACATATGGAATGCATTCCTAGGTAGGTAGGCTGATACGTTCACTTGCCATCTGGGAAGATTTTATTAAATTTTTTATCGTGAAATCAAACATTTACTTTTTTGCTGTCTTATTTACCCTGTTTTAGTCTAAAGTTAATGGGTAAAAATATTAAAACTCATGTTAAAAATAATTTTACAAGCCACTTGCGCTACATTCTATGAAAAATATCAAAAATAAAAACTAAAGCAACGTCTCATGGTTGCCAAACAACCAAAACTCTTACACATACATACAGAGACTTGGGCAGAGAGACAGTGAGCTTAACAGTGTAATATAAAACAAAATTTTTTTTGTATTACTTTTATTATTTAATAGCAGCTTGAGAGGAACGACGAGAAGGAAGTGTTGTGTGGGTCAAGGGGGAGACGGAGGTAACCTAAATTTTGTGCTGGCAACCAAGAACAACAATACACAGACATACTTACATGCAAACATCTCTAACTGTAACGTAGGCCAGGCCAGCAACTGCCAGGGTTGCCACCTGCTGCCCCCATTGAAAAGACAGAAGACCGCAAGAAAACAGCCAAGTTGCGTGTGGCTTCAAATATAATAATAATAATAATACAACCAGAAAGAAAACGTTGATGAAAACTGAACGAAAGCGAGTGGGTGGGGTGGGGGGATGAGGAGTCGCTAGCAGCTGTGGCACAAAAAAAAACAAGGACAAATTGCGGATTTAGCAAATAGAATGTGAATGTAAAAGCTTATAAAAGCAAAGCACATGACTTCCAGACCAACAGACCGACCGACCCATCAAACACTACACTACAGTGGCCAGATGATGACGTCATTAGGCTGTTGGCAACTGTCAATCGCTGCTGCTGTCTCTCTCTCTTTCTCTCTGTGTGTAAGTGTGTGATTATGTATTTTGATGTGTGGGTGCACGCAATCGCAAGCATAAGATGAAGAAGAAGAAGAGAAAAAGACGATTAGCAGCAGCTTACACTGGCACCGCATAAGTCTATGTACAAACGTATGGAAAAACAAATTTATAATTTCAACCATTTTCAATTTCAAAATAATTTCGAAAATTAGAAAAACAAATTTGGTCAAATAAATTTCATTTGTGCGTGTACACAAATTTATGGGAGCAAGTGTAGATAAAGCATAAAGTGAGTTGATGATGTTGGCCAAACTATTGAACAAATCATAAAACAATCGAAAAAATCAATTAAAACGAAGTTGATATACTCTTCTTATGAGAGAAGCGAGTGTAAAGTCTGCATAAAAACGAAAATCAATTGTGTGCGTGTGTGTGTGTGTGTGAGGGGGTGTTTCTATAGGAAATGCAGTGTCTGCAAAAACCCGCCTTGAAGAACTGGCTTGGACTTGCCAGCTAGGCGAAAGTAAAAATAAATATTTGCAAATGGAAAGAAAAAACGCCGACAGTGTGAAAATTTCATCTAATTAAATTAAATGCCAGTCATGCTTGAATCCAGAGAGGAAGACAAAGATAGAGAGAGAGAGCCAGAGAAAAGGTGTGCGTGCAACAGTAAAAGCCTGTCAAACAAATCGATTCGATTTAGCCAGCTAAACAGCTGACACAAAGCTTCTCTCTCACACACGGCACACACATAGAAACATGACAAGCCAGGCCACTAGCTTGGACATTGAAATCAAAATCCTTTTTACTCTGTGAATAGCCACTTCAAGTGGCGCAGGAGCCGGAACGCATAAGCTGCTCATTAGTGACAGACGCCCACATCCTTCTCCAGTCACTTGTGACGATGACGTTGATGGTGACGAGACCGTTGATTGACTCTTGTGGTGAAAATGTGGAAGTGTGAACTTTAGAATGAAGTTTATGATGACTGAACAACAACAACAAAAATCCCAGCTTTAATCATTTGATGATGAATTTGTACAATGTAAGGGAAAGTCCATTAATCGTCTTTACTACACAGAAAAAAAAGATACTTTAAGTTCCATTTGCTATTTGGTTTGATTTAAAGCCTTTGGACCACTTTCAGATACATTGGATGAAAACCTAAGATCAACCTAACATCAATAAATAATTCCGAATTCATGAGTTTTGATTGTCATAAATACAGTTAAATAGCCCGGTGACTAGAAAGATAAACATAGGAGTAAATAAATGGGTAAAAGACAAAGCAAAGTTGGTCTTAAATTCCCTTCAATAGGACCTTATAGATTCCGACTAGAATGAAAAACAGTTACAAGCCCAATGAATATCAATCATCAAATCAACTTGTTGTTATGTTCAAGGCTGCAAACCGGTCCGAACCCGAACCCGTTAGAACCGGTTTTTGGGTTCCCCGAACCGGACCATGAACCGAAGCCCCCATAATTTTGCCCCCTCGAACCTGAACCCGAACCGGACCACTTTTTCGAAAAATTAGGTTCGGTTCACAAAATAAAGTAGTTTTTCTTAAAGACACATGCAGAAACAAACAGAGATTTTTTGTAATCTATCTGGTATCATTCAAGAAGTTCTTCAATCCTATGTCAGATTTATACGATCACTATTTATATGCTGTACACACTCTAGAGGTCGCACACTTTGTAGAAAACTCTCTACTCACACAATACGAAATCTATTGCATATAGAAAAGTCTAAAAAACTAGTGCTAGACTGTGTGACGCGGTGAACTCAATCCACAAAATGTGCAAATGCTAACTAAATCTTAAAGATTTTTGCATTTAGAGTTCCCTAGAAAAGACCTAAAAACATATGTTTGGGAAAGTAATTCAAAATGTATATAACTAGATTATTATTCTTGCATGGTCAGCTTATAGAGCATAAATCAGACCATAAATACCTTGGGGTGACACTCGACAGATGACTGACTTTGGAAACCGGATCAAGGCAATAGCTCAGGCAGTGGCTGCTAAAGCACGGCGCATGGGATGGCTCCGGAACTCCATGAACTAGCTGTCACTCAGCAATAAAGTCCTAACTTCACGGCTATTCTAGCTCCGATATGGTGATATAGCCAAATTTATGGTATCGCGGCGAAGTCTCACCTGACAGGATTACAGTGGTCCAGGCAAAAACCCTTAGGAGCATTACGGGAGCTAAATCAGGGATATTGAAATTCTCAACCGAGGACTTAAAAATTATAGCCTTAACTACTTATACTTGTTGTGCTGCTTAGGTATCAGCTGAGCGAAAAAAAGTTAATATAGATGAACAGCGCTTAAAAGTTATAATACTAATTAACTTAAGCTAAGCAGCTCTCAAAAGTTCTAAATGGCAGATTAAGAATTCAATTACTATTTTAGTTATTAAATTCTTTAGCTGACAGACAATCGGAATAAAAATATGATTTGTTATCGAACCAGAACCTTGGGTTCAGGGGTTTCAGGAACCGGTCCGGGAACCGAACCTTTGTCTTTACAAAGGGTTCGAACCCCCGAACCGAACCTTCTGCAAAATTTTAGTGGTTTGCAGCCTTGGTTATGTTTGACTGTTATCACCATATTGCAGAGTTTTACGAAGATGAATTGTTTACGTTCATTGGTATCAATGTAAAGGCAAGATTTCGCGCCCGTGGAAGACAGCGGGTGTAGAATTTAGGAGTTGATTTCTTATAATATTACAATACCAATAGTAAAGAAGCCGAAAGTTATTGCGGCGCTATTTATTTTAAAGAATTTTGTCAAAGGTTTGTGGAAGATGACATACGAAAAAAAGAGCGCCGCAGTCAAATTTTATTTTTTTTTGAAAATCGAGCGTCTTTCATCTTCCCCCCTCTAATTCAATATTTTAGCAAAAACCGCATCACTTTTATTCCTTGATAATATTGATTTCAACCGGCGCTTTGGATCTCCCTTAAGAAACTCGAGAAAAACTGTAAGTGGTGAAGGAAATTCAATTTTAAGGCTTAAAACAAATTATTTTAACTTGTTTTAAAGCCACACCACCTGCCTTTTCTGTTCACGGTCAAATCTTAAGGGCTACAATCTCATTGGAGTCAATTAACGCGTTATTGGGAAAGAAGTTTCAAAAACAAGGCAGATTTGATAAATTCTTGGAAGTAATCCGGGATACGAGAAGCTTGGTTTGGCCCTCTGCGAATGTATAGCCAATTTTTCATTACATTTACAATTCAGGATGAGGATTTTGCTGCTCTGTTACATTAACGAATGAACCGAAGGAGATTTGAGAGCCCTTACCCAGAAATGCGAAATATAGAAAACAAATTTCTGAAATTTAGCAAAAATTTAGACAGAGGTATAATTTCCCTTGAAGATCTTATGCATTGCGATTCTACAAATGATTATGCTGATTTGAACTCTGATTCTCTTTAAAATAATGATGATGATAAAAATAAAGTAGATGCTGATTTGAGATTAAATCAAACGGGTCCCTGGTCGTTAATTCATGCTCCCGTTCTTGGCATTTGGTTTCCAATTTTGGCACTCATAATGGCACAGATATTCTCTACAGGATAGAGGTTGGGGCTGTTACCTGTCCAGTCTAAGATCGAAATAACCAATCAAAATTACAGTTTCGCCACATTACCATTTTCGACCGATACAAAATTTGCTATTCCGATTGGACTCAAGCATTGTCAGAACGTATAAAACGAAATAATTCCAGCATGGGATAAGTTGGAATGGATTATCTTTCGAAACAACGAAAGTTTTTCATACCAAAACTACATTTTCGTTCACTTTTTCATAAAATTAAACAAATTAAATTCCTCTAGAACTAATTGCTTTACAAATTTGTTTTTGTTAATTGTGCAAGAGTTTCTAGATAAAGGGACAAATTAGGCCGAAGCATCATGTGGATGAATATAAGCACGTAAAAATCACTGTATAAGCTTTTCAAACTGTAAAAGTAAAACCCGACTTAACAGTGTCGCTGTTAATCATCAGTGCTGCTTCTGCTGCTAGCTGTCGTCGATGCGTCGACGTCTTACCTTAATCAGAGTTGGAGTTGCCAGAGAGAAAAATGAGTCATCAAAACTTTAGTTGCGACTGCGCTGCTGCAAGCAAGCCAACCAAACTCTCAATTGAACAAAGATCTGGCTGCCGGCTTTGGCTTAAGGGGCGTGTGTGTGTGTGTGTGTGTGTTTGACAGGTGCGTTTTGTTAGTGTAACGAGTTTGTTATAGTTTTGGGTTCTGACGCACATACAATCACACACATACACACAGTCATACATCATTATCAATATGTCGTTGGCTCTCTCGCACATTGTTGGGTATCTCCCCTACGGCGCAGCAGCAGCAAAAACAACAACACTTAATAATTACATACTAATACAAAATGCTCATTTGCCGCATTTTCATTTTCACACGCTCACAAGTGTTTTCTCTCTCTATCTCTTGCTCGCTCGCTCACTCTGGTTCTTTGTGCTTCACAGAGACTACTGAGACTCTCAGATTCAGTTCAGTTTCGATCGTTTGCCATAGCAGTTGTCATTCCTCTTCGGTTTTGGTCGCAACGTGTGTTTTTTTGCAACGTGCGGTGCGCTGCGGGTGTGCAATACACACACATATACACACAAATCCGAAAAAAAATTAAATAATATTTATGTGGTTGTGTAGGTGTTAATCATTTTATCGGTTGTGACGTTTTTATACAATAATTTGTATATAAAAATGTGTTTGCTCTAGTTCAGTTGGTTTTTGGGTTGACTCTCAAACTGTAATACTTTTGTTTGTGTGTGTGTATGTATCTTTTGAGTCAGCTGTGTGTGCTTTATTTTTTCAACTTTAACGAGTTTAGTTGTTGTTTTTTGTTGTGTTAAGTGTTATTCTTAGCTCGCTCTCTCGCACTTCTTGCGCTGCACATTTGTTTATTGTTGTTGTTGCTGCCTGTTTGTACACCGGCAACATAAACTGGTTTTTCGAGTTATTTATGACTTTTTTCTACAATTTATTTTGCCTACCTTTTCGGTATCTCGAGTATCTCCGGGTATCACTCTTCTTGCTCTCTCTTCTCTTCTTTGTCTTTGCTCAGACTTTTGACCTGTGGAAAAAAAACAGTTTGGAAGGCAAGTTGGGGGCGCTTGGTGTTTAATTTCGTAATGTGGCGAAAGTTTTTTTTACAATTCCAAATTGCAGCTTAAGCTCCCTCCCTCAAAGCAGAACATCTTTCTTTCTCTCTCTCTCTTTTACAAACACACAGAACTAACGTAACGGAAATGACAAATTAAATGCATTTTGTTTTTAGCTTCAACTTCGGTTGAGCTTTAATTATATACCACAAGCACAAACTAAACTAGAAAGCGTTAAATCATCACCAACAACCAAAGTGAACCACAAAGTGAAATGAAAAATTAAAAAAAATAATGAATAAATCTATTACAGGCCTTTAAAGATGCCTTAACAAAAAAAAGTGCTAGTGTTGTGCCTGGCTAACAATTTAACAATTATAAAACAGAAACACGTTTTCAAGTACAACAAATCAGCAAATCAACAAGCAGTAGCAGCCGCAGAGTGAACGGCCGCCGTTACAGAGAGACAACAACTACAACAGCTGCTTACAGTTTGACCAGCACTGCTCCCCCGCAACGTCTTCTCAAGGCATGAGGAGGCCCTTGCTGCGAGAGAGAGAGAGAGAGAGCAGCAGCCAACTCTGAAAATCTAAAAAGCGCCGTTTGACGGGAGTTTACCGGGTTAGTTTTACATTGCATTTTTACGTATGTATGTTCAACAGATGTCGTTGTTATACGACTCCAACCAAAGTAGAAGAGTTGCAAGAGGCAGGCAGCGTCAGCAGAGAGGCCCCAGGAAATACAGTGACTCAAGATCGGTTGATTTTTTCGGTTTCATTTTGTTTTAATTTTAAAAGCTTCGCTTTTAGCAGATAAATGGAGCAGTCCAGGTTCCAAACATTCAGCTGACAATCAATTTGAGTTTGGACTTTGGTTTCATGATCTGAAGCTTGAATGGCGTTGCCAACCAAAAGCATCCTTTGACAGCGACCAGCTTTTGTGTAAAATTTTATTTTCGCACCCTTTTAATTTCTTTGTGGCTTCAGCTATCTTACGAAGTTTAATTAACTGTTTTTGGGATTTCTTGTTTTCTGGAGTTACTACTTATTTTTGATAGAATCTTTAGTGCTCTTACGCCCGCATTTAAAGTCTGCATACCAATTAATAATTGTTGATTTCCCAGGAGCAGAGTCCACATAATAATTGTCAATTTCAACAGTATTTTTACCCATCGAAAACACACGACAAAGAGCTTTACTTAAAACCAACTTTGCACACAAAAATTAAAGTAACAAAAAATATGAATCATTATTTTGGACCAGCTCCATTTGTGATCACGGGGACTTATTGAACCCTTTTTTTAATGATAGTTTTTGGCTATATTTGGTACATAGAACTTAATCTATTTACAAATAGTTAACAAGAAGAACTAATATATACAGGACTAAGACAGTACGGCAAACGCCTGAGATAATTAGCACGCAGCACAGGTACTGGGGGTGAGCTATCTTCCTGCTGGGAACCAACAGCGTGCCTTATAGGTGTGGTTAGTCCCAAGGGGACACTTAAGCCATGTTGATGAGGCGACCCGAAAGACGCCTTCCGTGGATCCAGAGGTCAGAGGGGTGTCGTCGATTAAGTCGTCTTCTGAGCCTGTTAGTAGCCAGTTCAGAGGCAAGACTGTTGGTGTGGGCCACTAGTCGGTCATGATACCTGTTGGTATGCAAGTTAATTTGGGCACATAAAGGCAACACATTCAGATCGCGGTATAGGGTCGTATGTCTGACATACCATGGAGCGTCCGCGATGCGCTGAATTACTCGGCTTATTGAAGATTCGAGTTTCTTCAGTGTAGTGGAGCATGCTTGTATCCCACAGAGGGATTTATTGAACCCTGTTTAAAATTCGAAAAATATTTTAAAATTAAACGAGAGAGCGCATACAGTTTTTCGCATACATTTATATAGTTTGCCGAGCCTAGGCTGTAAGCTTCCACACCGATGCATACACACGAAGAAGACCTTTTTAAATACATGAAAAAGGTCCTAGACAGACCTGATTGAAAAAAAAAACGAAAATAATATGTTTCTCTCCTCACACTACCAAAGAGAGGTAGGTGGTTTCGATATTTCTATTCAATGTAGTCGCGCAAAAGCGGTTTTTTTTTCTGACACAAACTAACGGAGGACCGTTTTTTTGCGTCCTTTGATTTACAACTTTGAGGTGGGTAAGGATTTTGTCTATCTTGAAACAATGATAATCCAGCGACAACAACATCAGGAGTTAAAGAGCAGAGCTTTCTTGCGAAGAACAAAAATAGCGTTATACAAGTCGCTCAGCAACCCAGTCCTGCAATAACGTATGTAAATTTGCTTTTTTATAATCCGAAATATTAATGTTTCGAACTCTGACGTTTCGAAGTAAATTTTAATATGAATATTTGGAATTTTTTCCAATTTCCCAAATATCTTTTGCGACTAAAAGAATTGCTACTTACACTACATTGAAAAAAAAGGATAATTTTTATACCCGTTACTCGTAGAGTAAAAAGGGTATACTAAAGTCGTGCAAATGTGTAACAGGCAGAAGGAATCATATCCGACCATATATATTCTTGATCAGCATCAACAGCCGAGTCGATATAGACATGTCCGTCTGTCTGTCTGTCCGTCTGTCTGTATGAACACCTAGATATCGGAGACTATAAGAGCTTGAGCTAGCAAACTTGACATGTAGTCTTCTTTTATCTGCACGCAGATCAAGTTTGTTTCAAATGTTGTCCACGCCCACCACCGCCAACACAATAGAAAATGTTGAATAACTCCCACAAGATATCGAGTTCAGATTTAAAACTGAAATTTATATTAGCAATAACTATTATCCCTAAAATTTACAGCAAGATCGCGTAATATATAGCCGAGTTAAAAAAAATGTTGCACACTTTTCGGATGTTTACCCCTCAGGAACGCAGGAACACTGTTAAACATGTTTTTTCATGAGTAACGGGTATATCGAAGTCGGTTAGAGCCGACTTTAACTTTCGCTCTCGTTGATATTTAACTATCCATTTGGACTGGATAGTTAACTATCCTTTTTTTGGATCCGTTTGATATTTTCGAAGATGATTTATTTTAGCTTAACGAGAAAGGCAAAGCTTACTTCGTCTGTGCCGAAGTTTTAATACACTTGAAAACGCTTGTCTCAACGGTTAGCGATTTCGACCAAACTTCGCAGATCAGCTTAAAAACATTGAATATTACCCATGACCGTGATTGAGAGCGGTAATATTGAGAAAAAACCAGTTTTTCTCATTAAAATCAATTTTTCGACCGATCATTTGTATGGCAGCTACAAGAAGTAGCTGTCCGATTCGGTCAGTTCCTACATATTAGCAGCGTGCAGACAAAAGAAGACTCTGTGCAAAGTTTCAGCTCGATAGCTTCAAAACTGAGGGACTAGTTCGTGCAGAAACAGACGGACGGACGGACAAAGCTTAATCGACTCAGCTCGTCATGCTGATCAAGAATATATATAGTTTATGTGGTCGGAGATGATTCCTTCTATGCGTTGCAAACTTCTGGGCAAAATTATAATACACTTTTCAAGTGTATAAAAAGGATATATCAGTAAATAAATTTTTCATTGATCTTTATTCTTCATAAGGATATTTAAAAAAATGGATCTTAAAGTGGATATTTGAATATCCATTCTACGGGGATATTTTTTTTTTTCTCTGTGTAGTTTAAAAATTTTTTTAGTGTAGTTTGGAATGGTGATCTCAAAAATCGATTTGCAAATTTTTTTGAATGCCTGCGTTTTTCAAATATTAATTTTTTTTCATTTTTGTGTAGGTACACTTAAGTTTCAAGCCATATCTCACTTCATAATTATCAGATTAACTCAAGCAAAATATAAATCGAAATGTAATTGAGCTGCCAGTTATCGCGTTGAACATTGTTCTTAAATTGGTTCATAAGTTTAAATACAATAACCAAAAATAGTCAAAAAAAAATCAATTTTTTGCTAGAAAATGCTAGAGTTTTCATTTTTGAACGCCTGGAAAAATATATAAAAAAAATTTTTTTTAACTATTTTTATTTTTTCTGCCTAAGAATCGCACTTTTGCGAAGAAAAACATATAACGATGATCAAAATCTATGGACAAACACTGGAGCTGTGATCAATTTAGTGCAAAAAATGTGGTATTTTCGTGGTTATTTAAAAATAAATTTTAGTTTGCCTCGACTTTCTTTACGTTCTTGACGATTATTTTTATTCTGGCTTTTCGCTCACTTCATAAATTGCCCAAAAAACGAAGAAAAACCAAATTTAGTTATTGTAAACACACAAAATACTCAAATTTGACTGTTTAATCCTTTACTTAATTTAATCCATCTATTACACAATTTTCCTTACGAATACCTTATTTTCTTTGTACAAGTGCGACACTTAGATATAAAAAATGAAAACATTTAAAAATAAAATTTCTTGCATTTTCGAGCAAAAAATTGTTTTTTTTTTTTAATTTTTGTATTGTGTTCAAATTACTCAACCAATTGAAAAACAATGTTCTACACGATTATTGGCAACTTAATTACCTTTCGATTTATATCTGGCTTGACTCATCCTGGCAATAATAATAAAATAAAAATTGAAAAAAATTAATATTTCAAATCAATTTTTGAGAACACCATTCCAAACTGTCCTAAAAAAATATTTCAGTTGAAATGGGTAATTTTTTTTTTTTTTGTAACCTAGTGTTATTAGCCATGATTGCTAAAACAATACGAAAAACTTGGAAATATCGTCTTCAGATACTCAATTTTAAATCTTTCTGGAATGCGTAGGTCTCTATCGACTTCCACTCCATTTTCCCTTCCCATTGAATACGCTGCTTTGCAAGAAAGTATTTACTAATAATTCGTATTCATTGACTAAACGTCAACAATGCTATTTTGTTTGTTGTTGCTATTATTATTTAATAATTTATTCACACATAATTGTCAGTTGTTGTTGTTTCGCTTATTTGTAATCGAATTGTCACAGAGAACATGTCAATAATATCCAATTTCAATAGCATTTGACGTTTTGAATGGCGAAACGATGCCAGCAATGCCAATACATAACAGAAATGAACACTGCACCTCCGCGCTTCCCAACCAGCCAGCCAGCCAGCTGACCTATCAGCAGCATTGATAAGCAAAGAACCTCTCACACATACCAGGCAAGCACTTGAGAACACACACACACACATTCACTCACCCATTGAGGCCGTAGGCAGTCGGCGGCAGCATGAACAAGTTGGGCTAGATAAGCGCGCGTTGATTAGCCATCGTCGTCGTCAGACAATAGCGAGACGAAATGAACGAGTGAGGGTTACGAACCGCTGAACCGAACCCAAAGCGAGAAATAAACAGAGAAAGAGAGAGAGAGTGAGAGAGCAAAACCAGAGAGCACAAGTGCAAGGCGCCACTGCAATGTACAGTGGGGCCAGGAATAAAAAAATTTCAAAACGAAATTTCAATTATTAATTAAAATTTAATATTGCCTAGAAAATGACTAAGAAAAAAAATGTGCTTGAGTTATTCATATGTTGACTGCAATTTGAGTGAATCAAATGTTATGTTTGCACCAGTGTGCACCTGCCTGGTATTATATTGGGCCTGTGAGGCGGGTTATTGCACGTCGCTTTGACAACTTAGTCTATCATCAGAGCCCCAGCCTCTGAACTGCTTGTGTTTGTGTGTGTAGGCGCCTCAATGGCCGATTGACCTTAGCATGTTAGATTAACATTGAATTTTGCATTCATGTACTACCCCAGTATCTATGTGTGTATGTATGTATATACATTCATATGTATGCAGCACAAGCTTTAATTAATTTAGCCCCAACTTTTGTTAGCCTGTGCATACACGTGCAACTAGCTAGAAGGTATGCAAATGTGCTTTATAGAGGTCAAATCCTATCAACTATCTTAGTGTATGTGTGTGTGTTTGAGAAATTGTCGGTAATTTGGTTTCTAGTGTGGTCTTCCTGCATTCTAATCATTTTCGACTCGACCCCGTAAAATCATCCCATCAAATATATTGCCTCTTGCTCTACACTCGTTTGCTTCCTTCCTTCCTTCCGCCTACGTTCTATGTGTGTGTTGGATGGGTTGAGTAACGACATTGAAAAACCTCACGTGCGTTTGCCAACTACAAAAACAAAAATTTCTTTTTGCTACGTTTGTTTTTTTTTCTTTCTTGGTGGAGGTCAAAGTCGCGGGAAATGCAATTTGAGAGCATTTGCATTTTTTACACTTATTTTTATTTATCTTTAATCATGTGTCGTTGTCTTCATCTGAAGGTTATAAATAGTCAATATACACTGTCGATTAAATTAAATTTTTGAAAAAAAGGACTTTGAACACTTTGTTTGTATTTAGTCTATTTGTTAAAAAGCAAAATCTTTTTTAATATTATTGGATTCATTAGCTTAATTTTTAGGCAGTTTCGAATTTACGGATGATTAAAATAAATCAATTTGGGAAAAGAGGATTAAGTAAGGCGTGGAAAATGCAGTTGAATGTACACATATTAAATTCTATCCCGTCCCGACGTAAGGGACACAACCAAATTTTCAAGTCGCGCGCGGAAATTGTGGAATTTAAAATTATTTCCTTTCTGTTTTGTGGATGTTGAACAGACTATAGTATATTCTTCTTCCGAAGGACTATGTAGGGAATTAAGGGTCATGGGACAATTTATTATAAGTGCGCATCATTAACAATTGTTTAATATTAGATCTCCAGGATATTCTTTTCTGATCAATGCAGTATGAGAGTATGTAACTATTTAAACATGTGTCTTTATTATTAGGCAACCAAAACAGGGAGAATTCATTTCTGAACAAGTGAGAAAGTCGGTCAAGCCCGACTATAACATACTCTGCACCTGGAGTAGAAGCTGAATGCAATGCTGGTGCTGCGCTCATCTCTAAGTCTCTCTCTCTCTCTCTCTCACTCTCTCACCCTCTCACCCTCTCTCTCTCTTGCGCTCTCTCTAAGATTGAGCGGTGTTAGTTGTAAAAGGGTGGGAGGGGGTGGGTGGGTGCTTTACTTTTTTGCTTATAACTTGAGAACCGCTCATCCGATCTTTTTCATTTCTTTGGCAAATCTATACATTTTGATAATAACTAACTATTGGGGCTTTTTTCGAGACTTAGCTTAATGCTTATGTACAGTAAGAATTTTTGTTTCAGTATTTAGCATGCAAAGGCTGTTAGCTTTAAGCTTTATTCAATGTTGTGTTTGCGCCAAGTGAGCCTCTTGTCGAGTAATATGTATATCCATTGTTTGATTATGGAATCAAAGTCTCGTTTGGGAATATCTGGGAACGGGAGCTTTTGTTGACTATAAACGGGAGCTCGGTGGCTGGTCTGAAGTCTTGTTGCATTAATTGGAGATCGTTATCTGCTTAAAATTTTCCGCAGATTTGAATAAAAATCCGCAAAAGTAAATATTGTAAGTCGGGTGTCTGTTGACATGTCGGCCGGAAACGATACATACAAAAAAGGACCGGCTTCAATTATTACGACAAAAGTTGATCTGTCACACACAGACAGCCAAGCGGAGCGTAGCATATTTATCAGCATTCGATAATCCAGGGGCCTAAGAGTTTGTGTTGATTTGGGGACAGAGCTATAGGTCGCCTGCTGTGAAGTGGTTCTGCACAAAACACTTGGAGCTAAGGAGCAGATAGCTTATAGCCGTTACATTAGTATTATCGCTTACACAGAGGGAAAAACCTGTTCAAAAAATATGTTGACTTCAACTTCAAATAAGAGCAATATGTCAAAATTCTTGGAATGCTTAAAGTTGTTCTCAATCGGATAATATTTGCTTCATACCAGCGATGGTCACCGGATATTCCTAGGGGGCGACAAACACTTTGCCTATATGAAGCTGAGAAGAAGAGAGCAAATAGCATTTCAGGTCGAAGCAAGTTCACGGCGCTTTATATTCGCACACCAATTCAATCTCACTTCGCTTTGTAAAACACTAAAACCGTTTTTCAGCACAGAGAGATGCAAGCAAGAGAGAGTGAGTTGGCTCTCTTTTTGATCTCTCTCTGGTTTTTCTTCAACTCATATTGTTTATTGTAGCCCTCTAGATGTGAATCTGCAAAAGAGTGTAACGGCTGAATGTGCGGGCGCGTCATTTCGTACTTTAAGTCCGTTAGGGTACCGTGTTTAATTCCCAGTCAAGTTCTAAAAAATTTGTCTGATTTTCTGGAGGCAAGTGAAGTGGATCGTTGATGTTTATTGTACAGCGATGTCTCCGATCTTCCGGAAGAAGCAGCAGCAAATCCATGTGCCTGCCTTCCTCCCGTCTATCTATGCAGGCGTCATCTATGTAACAATAAACGGGCTGAGTTACTCCATGACAAACGCGAAGATTTTCGTATGACTTAAACAAGGCAAAATTGATATCCCAAGCAAAACACGGGACCATTGAGAAAGTTAACCGTTGGACTTGTAATACTTATTTTTAGGGCGTTTGAGCATACTGTCCTGAAATTTTTCTATATATTGCCCGAGCATTTGGTTTTATGTTCAAACTAGGACACTGCTTTCCCCAAATACACTTAAGTATCTTTAAGATTAATCTTTAAACATTATCTTTTCCTGGAGACTTATGCAAAACCAAAATTTGTTTATTTATTCCATATTTTTCCGTGTCTAAAAAAAGAGCAAGAAAGTTAAATTAAAATTTAAGGGGAAACAGCTTTAAAATCAATAATTTAAAATAAGCCAAGCGCTAAAAATAAGCACCAAATGCAGCACATAAAATGGTTTTGCGGTTGTGTGCTTGGGGTGTGTTTAGTCCAAACTCCTCATGTGAAGTGAATGTGTCTGAGTCTGCTCGCTCATGAATAAATCAACCGCAAGTTGAACACAAAGCTGAAAGCGAGAAGGGTGTGCGGTAGAGGGCGTGTGACGACAGCAGAAAATCCCAATTAGAAATTGACAAACCACAGAAACTGCTGGTTTGGCATAATTTGACACAAATATTGATTCCCGTAAAACTGTGACTCACCGGCAACAACAACAACAAAAACTCAATTTAATTAAAAAGCTAACGAAGCCCCAAAAAATACTACTTGTTAATTGTTCTCCAAGTTCTGCTCTCCGAGAAATTACATAATAAAGAGCCAACAACAAAAGAAAATCACAAATGAAATTATGTGATAAGCGGCAACGTAGTATATGTGTGTGTGTGTACGTGAGGCCTTATCATGAGTAAGATTTCTATGACGCTGTCGGCTGGCTACTGCCGTTCGTTGTCAACAATTGGTTGCGTCTCTCTTTAGCATTACAATTCAATTGTTGTCACTATATTTAGACACAAAACAATTTCATTATAAACTGTGAGGCAGACAGGCACAAGCAATTGAATTTCAATTATGCAAAAAGAAAAAGTCCAACGATTGAATTCAATAATGTGTCATCCAAGGGAGTTAAGAACAAAGGACAACAAATCGCATACCCCTTAGATCTGCAAAAGCAGGTTTAAAAGAGTAAAATAAATTGTATTTGAAACTATTCCACTTTTCAGGGTCAAACTTTTATGACTTCGTGAAGAAGTCAAGATGTAACGCTGACGGTTGCCTCCACATTGCATTACTCAACAGGTGCAAAAGATAATCTAGAGATGGTCACGTTCTGAAAGTGTGTCATCTACTTTTCCTTGCGTTTTCGTGTTTGGCCTTAAAAACACGAAATTTAACTAGTAAGAACATAACGATCCCGAGGATCGCGAAGTTAATAAATATAACTAAATTTTTTTTGGAACATGTTTTTACAATTCGTCTCAATAAAAAGATGCATCATTCCCCTAATCTGCTTTAAATTATTTTGTTACAATTTACAAATTTATAAATTTTTTTAGATGCAGTCGAAAACGACTTCCATTTTCTGGCGTGATAAATCCCACGATTTTTTTTGAAGTATGTTATAATGAACCCAATTTTTGCACTAAATAAATACTACTAATGCTGCCAAAAATATAAACAAGAACTAAAAACATACTTGTTTTCTACATTTCATTGCTCTTCAAAGGCGCACGAGTGTCGCATTCAAGACTGTGAAAATACCCATATGGGCCTATCCAATGAAAGGTCAACCAAAAACCGAAAACTTATATTCATATTATGCAGCTAACTTATTTTATGTATAAAATATTTACGTTTTTAATGATTACGCAAAAGCATACATATATAAATTTATAAAAACCATCAGAAGAAGTACGGCGTTAGAAAAAACTTGACACGTTACGTATGTCGCGTGTTGCAACATCCATCTTTTTCTGCCTGTATCTTGGAACCTTTCTATTTAGAACTCTCAGCTTTTGCGTTAAATAAAGTGCTAGTGAAGAGCTACCCAAAAACTAATATGCGAAAATTTATTGTAAAGTTTTTCTTCATAATAAAGGCCAAAAAATTCGTAGGATTGTCACAAGTTCGTAGATGTTGAAATGCCCATATATGACTTTTTTAACAATTTCCTACAATTCCTAACAAACAATCGAAAAGCTTTTAAAACCTTATATGAGAGTTCGGCTCGTTTCTATTTTCTGTATATACAAGAGCCCTCTGTAGCAGCGACGACGATATACCGACATTATACGAAATTACACTGCTCTCCTTTGCATTAACAAACAAGTGCTAACTGAGAGCGCTTCTCACCTTTGCAAGATCACTCAAGTGTTAAATAAGAGCGCTCTCGCGTGGCCAAACACACAAACGCAATGCCGAAATGAGCACGTGTGTTTTTTGCCGGCAACTTCCAGCAAACATTCTTTTTATCGCATAAGAAAAAAATGCGATTCTTCTAGTAGTAGATTCTTCACCCTTGCTATATAGCATAGCAATCGCATTTTCATCTTCCTTCGGGAAGAAATGTGCCACTTCTTGGAGGAGAGAAAGCGTCTCCGACTGTTTCTACGTGAACTAGTCCCTCAGTTTTGAAGCTATCGAGCTGAAACTTTGCACAGAGTCTTCTCTTGACTGCACGCAGCTAATTTGTTGGAGCCGACCGGATCGGATGAGTACTTCTTGTAGCTGCCATTGAATCGGTCGGAAGTTGAGTTTCAGTGAGAAAAACTGTCTTGTTCTCAATATTAGCGCTCTTAAACAAGGTCCATTGTTCATATATATTATATGTTTTTAAGCATCGAAGTTTTTCCAAGAGTATTAAAATAAAATTTTGGCACTGACAAAGTAAGCTCTTTGATTTCTGGTTTTTTAATTAAACAATAAAGAGCTTTACTGTATAAACCTCAAGAAAATTTTGTTTTTTTATTTGCATTAGCGTTCTATTTGGGGCCTTCAAAACATCCGGTAAAACTTAGAAGTCGATTTGACAATAGGTTTTACAAAAACAAAGTTGATAAAAGTAACTTGGACATTTTAGAGAATAAATATTTAACCGAATTTTATAATTGTTTTTTTTCGGTGAAAGCTAATATCAAATCCATGTTTTAAATCTGTAAAAAATAATTTAAATTTTATCGAAAGCTCTGGTCAAATCATGTAACGCGATTATTACTAATACTAAATAATTGAGATTTTCGTATAAACGCTTGTATTTCAATTTTAAACTGCTTGAATTTATATGTGAAGTGGCACAAAAAAGCTCGGTTACTAGATCAGATGACCAAAGAAAGCGAACAAACTTATTATACATATAGTACTAGCAGACCCGAACGCTTCGCTGCTTACTAAATAAATTAAATTCTTTCGTATATTGTTCAAAAAATGATTACACTCAGGTGTCAATCCATTAAGTAATGTGCTCAATGGTTGTGGTGGGCTCCCCAATTCAGTCAATTTTAATTTACCACTTGCACAGCACATCCCAACTGCTTAACCTTTAAATTTTTATGCCTGACAATGGCGACAAAGTTCGTTCATTTTCCAATTATAATATGCCTAAGAGAAGCGTAATCGGTGACAATATTGTACGTGAACGCAACACCTTGTACATTTTGTATTTAACGACATTCATTTGCAGTTGTTGTTGCATTATTGTTCAGTTGATTTAAACGGAACGATGTGTAATGTCTTGCCGACTTTCACGGCTCCTCGAAGCCACAACTTGTGACGTGATTTCGCGTTTGCCAGCCCCAATTTGATCGTTTCGACATTTAACTTAAAAACCACACAGGTTGATTTAAAACGCACACATTTTCAAAAGCAACAAATAAACTTACACAAATTGTAATTTTTTCAGAAAACAATTGTTTACACAAAAAGGAATAAAAACAAAATCTATCATAAAATGTTCCGTTAAAAACAAATTAAAATGTGTTAAAGAATTACACAAAGTGAAATGAAATAGGCGTTCAAACACACATTTTTGGCCCAAATAAGAGGTTTTGAGACTAATTTTTTGAGGAACTTGTTAATAGAAAATTAAAAATTTTTTTTATTAAAACCATGCCCCATACTCTGGCTATTAAATTAAATTTTATTAAATAAAATTTAACCGCATGCAATTTGGTGCACGTGTTGCGGAGATAGCCCCTTAGACACATGTTTTTTCAACAAATTATAGTATAAATAAAAATAATCTCAGGGTAGTTGGGCCAAGAAATGCTTAAATTTTACAATTGGTAATAAAGCAAAATCAAAACCAAGATATTGATGCCTTTCGGTTGGCTGGACCACGGGTTCAAAACTCTGGGTCCAAATTTTTATATTTTAAAGTTTGGCATAAACAAAATTTTGCAATTTCAATCAAATTTGTTTAGTCTTATAAAAAATATGTATTTGTTTGTATGCATGTGCTTGTTTGTGTGTCAAATTAAATGGAAACAAATCTCTCTTTTATTCATTTTCTTAGATTTTATATTTAGATCTGTACACACTTCACGAACCAAAAGCATTAACAGGAAATTGATAGGTTAGTACACACAATTTTATCATTTTCCACTGCAGCATCAACTTCGTCTATTAGTTTCTTGCCAAACTGTAGAAAATCTTATCTGCCCACAAGCTGCTTGGCTGTACAGTGTTCTCACACACACACACACACAAACACCGATAATTGTACCGTTAAGCGTTGTTGTAAAAACACAGTATAAACCACCGATAACAATTAAAGACCAAAGTGACCAAGAGACAGAGAAGCAAAGAAGGAAGGAGAGCAACAGAAAGAAACAAGTTCGGCTTGGATAGTACTTCTTTTCAACTTCAATAATTTGTGATGTTTTTTTTTTTTTTTTTCTACTGCTGCTGCCGCTTGTTTTTATGGCTTAATATCCTGCGGCCAAAAACTGGTTCAACTTACATATGTATGCATCGATCGATCGTCTATATCGTTGGCTCCCCAGTTTTGTGTTTTTGTTTTTGGGGTCGTTCGCTTTGCTGTTGCCTGGCAAACGGGTTCTTAAATTGCAAACAGAGTGGGCTGTGTTTTCAATGAATTAAATGTGAGAAAAAAGGCTCATGGGGATTGGACAACAGCACAGCTGGGCAACATTGACCGGATTTCGAAACGAATATCCGAATGATGAGTAATGTGTGATTAATTTCAGCACCAATACCACAATTTCACAATGGTTTTTAATAAACATACAAAAATGATTGAGCTATCCCACTTATACAACAAAATTGGACAGATACCAGAGACAGGTTTGAATAAATTAAGCGTTGAGTTCTGTATTGCATATAATGTTTATATAATATTTATTTATTTATAAACAATTTATCAATAAGAAACCTTCAATTCCAGCTTGTTTTAAAAATATATCAAATCATAATCAGGTCTGTTCTCCTTTCCTAGCTCGATTGATCTTATTTGCTAGAAATTGTGATATCTATGAAACGATTTAAGAATATATGGGCTAATCGCAAAATTTTTAAAGACGGCGAAATCTAAATGTTTGTTAATAGAATTCAAGCTTCAAAATATATGAGCACTATGATTTAAATGTGGTTTGTCTGTTCTTGGCAGAGGCTTACCTATTCCAAACTTTTGCTTGCATTTCTTTTTGTAAAAAAGAGTGATTTCACAACGAAAAATATGGGTTTTTAAATTTCCAAACTAGCTTTTTTATGCACTTTAATCTGATGAAAAAAAATACTTTGAATTAACTTTTCTTTGAAAAATATTAATGTCTATGTGTTTAACCCTAGGAGGTTCAACCAGGTCTGTGCAGACCTTTTTCATATAAAAGTGTGTATAACTTTTTTGTTTTGGATGTTAGAGACGAATCCGTCAATGACTTCCTAGAAGCGAGTATTAAGAACACAATGACCACGACATCAAACCGATTCTGTGTTTGAATTCGGATTTATTCAAACTCTCAAAAAAAGTCAAACGGCACAAGCAGGTCTGTGCAGATCTATGTGAAATAATGAATGGTGTGGCATGCGATTGAAACTCAGGCTGTCGTGGTTGTGATCAGAATGTGTATGTAAAACGTACAAATCGATGATGATGTATTGGATGTGGTGAATCGCACCAGAATATCCCAAAGTTTATGGGAAGAGAGAGGAATCAAATGGGAGAAAGGTTAGCCGAATGATTTGCCAGTACTGATGAAGAGTGCCCCCTTTAGAATATCCGGGTTCTGAAGCTGAGACAGACATCGTCATAGAAGTCGAGAATCCATATGACGATGATGATAATTTTAAAGATTTCTAAGAAGTTGCAAAGAGCAACGCTCGCGAAGCTCAATTATAATGGCAATTATATAAGCAGTTAAAAGCCATCGACTATGTTTGGAACATGCTTATGAAGAACTTGTAGCGTTTATAAGTTCCGGGTGCTCAGATAACTATTGACAAGCAATTGTTCCCGTACTTAGACCGCACGCGCTTTACCCAGTATACATCCTCGAAACCTGTCAAATACGGAATAAAAATCTGGTGGAAAGGATAAATAAATGTTGGAAAACAGACAAATGAAGAGCGTGCGGTAAGTCAAGAAGAGAACATTGTTTTGAAATTGATCGAAAAATACGCCAGTTCTGGACGAGCAGTATATGCCGATAATAGCTTTTCGTCTTATGAATTGGCAACAGTTTTGTGGTATGTAGGCATGTATGTGGGCACCATGCGCAAAAACATAGCCTGCTACGCTCATAAGTGCCATGCTCTGCCGAGCATTATAATAGCACGGTCGACTTATCGAAGTCTTCGAAGAAGCCATTTCAAATTCTGGACTACAATATGGATATGTTGTAAGCTTTAATGTAAAAATATCTTTTTTCTTAGCATTTATCACATTTACACACACTATTAGGATATCTGCCTATGTATTCCCATGCAAATCCCATATAGGTCTGCGCAGACCTGGTTGTGCCATTTAGCGCCAAAAAATCCCTGAACCTCCTAGGGTTAATGTTTCCAAGGGCATGAAAATACTCAAAATTTTTATTTTAATACTATGAAGTGGTAGTAGGTTTTTATAATGCATATTTGCCTGCTGAATCCAACCTTCAAATTGCTCTAGGTTGCCAAGAATCCCAAAAACATAACCTCAAAGTAACAAAAAGTGTTTTTAAATAATGTTAATAATCTATAGATATCGAGGGCTAACTAGCATAAATAGTTCCCGTCGCGCTTCGCTGCGCCTTTAAAAGTATAGAACCAATATCAGAATCCGTCGAATTTGAAAATATTGTTTTAATTTGTGCCCCCCGTATAGTCCAACCACATCCACCCTACATTCCTTCCACTTCTCCGTGGGGATCCTCATTTATTCTTCAGCAAAAGTATAATTGTCTTTCATTTCTATTTAGTTTGTTACCTGTTTCAACCTTTTTTATTCCAGAAAATCTTCTCCTACATTTTTCATTGCAAAATTTAGTAGAGATCAATAGGGGACTAGCTTAAGATCAGACCAAAAACGTGAGAGTGTATTAGTGTGCGAAAATAAAGCGAACTCTGCCGAGCGAATGTCAGCTTTCTGCTCTCTTGGTTTTAGCTTCGGCATGCGTTCGGGTTGTGTACGTGTAGGGAAATGTTTTCGCCCCCCCCCCTGGGGGGAACTAGAGGCCATGGCTGGATTAGATATTAAACTTGGTTCAGTTAAGTATAGTCTTTTAGTAAAAACTAAATAAAACTGAACATACAAAAAAATGAAAATCTCTTATAAAACATTTCTACCTTGACATTGAATTTCTTATGTAGTAGCCACGCCCCTTAACTACATCTACATAATTATAATTTTTATATACAAATACCTTTTGTCTCTCAATCAAACATATTTCCCTTGTCTCTGTGGCCATGAGTCATACGAATGAATGGTTACGCCTGGGCAAGCAGTTGAGTTGGCGGCTAGAGCTCTCCTTCACTCCACTCCATTCGTCTTTGCTTGTGTAAAAAAAAAGGTACAAAAATAAGTCGTTTGCGTTTTATTTTTCTGTGTCATTGTCCTGTTGTGGGTAACGCCCACTTTTCTTCTAATAATAAAACAATACAATAATAATTCCCCTCAAGCCACTTGTTGCCGGCTCAATTGGAGTTTAGTGACCTTTGAAAATAGAAACAAAAACTTGGCTCCTTGGCATCAAACGTAGTAAACCAGGGCTTTTTAGGCTTTTTAAATTGAATGTGGCGCAAATATATATCACAATTTACAAAAAGGGAAAAGTACGCATTACAAAAACAACAACAACAACAAATTATATAGAATAACACACACAGAGAGATAGATTGTTTGTGTACCTTTAAATATGGCGCCCAGGAGGCTGGTTAAAGGAGTTAATAAATGTTATCTCAGGTCACCCATCCACAACACATCCCAGTCACATGTTCTTTACTTACTCATCGATTGCTAATCCGTATTGTGTCTTCTCTTCTCTTTACAGTGGCGGTGGTCCACAAACGACAACTGCCGGTCCATCCGCTGGTAATGTGGCAAATGCCACAGCCCTCGCCGGTGGTAAAAGTTCAAGCAATAATATGTATTCCACCCGCCAATCTGTAAGCACCACAACCGGTGTACTTATGGTCGGACCAAATTTTCGTGTCGGTAAAAAAATTGGCTGTGGTAATTTTGGCGAATTGCGTTTAGGTAAGTACAGACAAATTAAGAGTCTAAAGTTTTGGGAGAAAACCCAGTTGAAATCTCAACGTTGTGGTTTGATTTTACCCTTAAGTACTGAATTTGGCAGGCAAATAATTTGTTTAAATTGGGATAAAAATTTGGATATGACTAAGGCAAATGATGTGTATATGGCAGTGTCCGGCACCGTTCAATGTTCTGTGTATGCAAGTAGCGACGTCCATCCTCAGTAGCAGCGGCGCCGATACACAGACACTATACGAGCGTACACTGCTCTCTTTTGCACTAACAAACATGTGCTTACTGAGAGCGCTCTCACGTGTCTGAACGCACACATTTAAAGGCAAAATAAGCATCTATGTTTTGCCGGACACTGCTATATGGCGATAAAGTTTCATATTTGAACTATTTAGTCAAATTTATATCAAAGTGGTTTTTCCAACGAGAAAAAAGAATCAGCGCGAAGAATTTATATAGAGGAGTAGCGTACATCGATAAGTTTTTATTTTTTCTACAGCTTCTGGTGTTATGATCCTTCTATTATGACCCTTTCGGCCTTAAACTTACTGCTTTGCTTTTCAAAAAACGCCACAAAAAGAAGTCCACAGGTGTAAAGTCTGAATATCTGGGAGGTCAATAATTTAATGTAGAAACTGTATTTGCAAAACTGTGTTTTGTTAAGTCCAGTCACCGTCCAGATATTTTTACACATTTGAGGGCAGACGAAATATCGATTCCCATTGAATGATTGGCCTTCTCTAAAGAAACATGGTTTTTTGACTCAAACGCTGGGCCAAAAACTCACATTTTGGTCATTCAATGATGTGTCATAGATCTTGTGTGGATTTAATGTTCTTTTATTTTTAACGGCGTCGTAGAATGAGAAATGGGTCCCGTCGGTATAGTAAATTTGGTTAAGAGTAAACCGGATGTGCCCACAGCCAGTTACCGGCCGCCTGGAATTCGATTCAAATAAAGAAAATATTGCTCAAGCAACAACCACCACATGAAATGGAGATTTTTTCAAACGGAATCATTCGTCCCCAAACTATACAATTTACATTGAAGACGACGCATACACATCTGTGTTCGAATTTGCAAGAGGCTCAGCTATGGGCTGAGTGTGAGTGCATTTGTCTGTGTAAGCGTCTATACGCGGGGCTATGAACGAATGCGCGGCATCTGCATAGCCTGTGGTCACCCCTGGGTGTACATCATTGGAGCGAAAGCTAAGGCGTACTCCTAACGACGGCTGGCAATATTCTTTAAGTAATCTCTATGACGTAGTCTTAGTGTAGCCAAGAGCTCTTCAACCAATTTATTGAAATGCCTTGGGCGGTGATACTCCCACATGCAAAATTCAAAACTAAATGACGATAATTTTGACGACATTCAGTTAAGAACTGGTCCGGAAACCAACCCTTCGCAGAGTTTTAGAGATTTGTAACCTTGGGTCGAAAGCGAATTTTAGAATATTGTTTTGAAAAGGGCATTACTTTCAAAATAAGCAGACTCAAAGTGCATAGCTATATATATGACATTGATGGCGCAACAAAGTTCCCATTTTCATTTCTAATATCTCTCTAGTTCTTATCAAGCGAGATCTGAGATTTCAAAGGATATCAAACTGGAGCCGGATGCGTATACCGAAAAGAACCGATAAAAACTCAGAACCAGAATCGGAAACGACATTTTTTACTTTTTGCCTACCGATATCCACGATCCGTTATATAAATCGAAAAGCCATCAATTACTTTTGGGGGACTGATTATGGCTTAACAAAACTTTTGTATTGTGAAAAGCAAAGCTGCAAACCGGCGTTGAACCGAACTCCTTCGAACTGATTCGGTTCGGGATTTTCGGGTCCGACGAACTGGACCATGAACCGAACCCCTTATATTTTTGACTCCTCGAACCTGAACCCGAACCGAATTAAGTAGTTTTTTTAATAACATATTAAATATACAAATTCCTTGTAATATGACTTGTATTATTTAAGAAGTTCTTCAGTCCTACGACATTTCTCTAGGTCAGATTTAAACTGATAATGGAGCGAATATGGATCGACCAGGAGAAGTTTTAAATGACAACTGCAAAGCATTAAAGGAATGCAACTATAAAGAATGTAATGTTGATTTGGACGATGACCAAGTTACCTCAATAGATTCCCTGGACTACTCTATAAATACAGTTAGTTGTGTACTGAAAAACTAGTGCTAGACTGTGTGACGCGATGGGACTCGTTTTTTAGGTTTACAAAATGTGCAAACGTTCGCTGAATTTATTAAATTCAGAGTTCTTTAAAAGAGCTTGACCCAAATCATTTGATAGTTCAAAAAATCTGTTTATTTCCGCAGCTGTTCACTTCGAGCAACTGTTCTGAAATCTATTGTTTAACGTTCGATAAACGTTCATCTATTTTGAGCTAAGTACCAATATTTGCTGCCGTGCTTTAGATCGGAAATTTTCAACTTTGCAAAGCAGCACATTACAAAAGCAAATCAATAAAAAGTAATGAACTAATATTAAATATCAAATCTGTAAATAATGTTATAGATTAGTTCGACTGTTGTCCAATACATCGACAAATGTTTTAAAATTTTGGAAAGGTAACTAATACTTGCTGTTTCAGCAACTCTGATATCAGCCTAACGGGCCTTTTCAACATTTTCCAATCTATGTGCTATTATAGAAGTACAGCTCCTTAAGGTATAATATTTATTAACTAAGCAGTTAAGCTGTAAATGTCAGCTAATTAATTTGATAAATAAAACCGAGACTCGAACCAAAACCTTGGGTTCAGGGGTTCCGAGAACCGGTCCGCGAACCGAACCTTAGGCTTTACAACGGTTTAGAACCCCCGGACCGAACCTTCTGCAAATTTTAGATGTGATGCAGCCTAGATTAAAAGAAATGTAAAGTATCATGCTCTTTTTTTTGAATAGAAAATGTAAGTAAATATTTTTAATGGGCTCGAAGAGGCTGTAAAGTTTTTGATATTACTTATAAGCAGTGTGGTCTGTGATCTTTATATATTTTTGAACTTGTCGTTGGATTCAAACAAAATGTTTTTGTACTTTAGCAAGGTTACCTAGGAATTGTTACAAAACTTTTGAAGGTAATTTAACTTTTGCTTTACTTTCAAAAATTTGATTTAAAAAATGTAACTTCACTCGGACTTTATGTGCAGTCGTGTTCGAAAGAATACGAATAACAGAGATGAGAACTAAATTCGTCCTATAAATTTATTAAAATAACTTTTAATAATTTATTCTTTTATTACTTTAACACAGTGTCCGGCACCGTTCAATTTTCTGTGTAGCGACGTTCATCCTCTGTAGCAGCGGCGTCGTATCTGTGTATACAGACACTATACGAGCGTACACTGCTCTCTTTTGCAATAACAAACATGTGTTAACTGAGAGCGTTCTCGCGTGTCTGAACGCACACATGCAGAGGCGAAATAAGCATGTGTGTTTTGCAGGACACTGCTTTAACAGCAAACATAGTAAGGTTTTTATAAACGTTAGAATTTATGTCCTTGGAGTGGCCAACTAAGCGTTGAAGGTAGAAATCGGATGGACACTAAAACAATTAGTGCTCTTTCTATTTATTTTATCGTTACATGCCGGTACGTACCGTTACAGTACCGTACAGTTGCCATTACGGAACCGAATACCGAAAATAAAGCAAAACCATTTGCCAAAACGCACATTTCGGTTTGGTTCCCTGGATGATTCATACAGATAGACGGACAAGTGTTCCTTATTGGCTAGTCCTTATCCAACTTAAGTTTAAAAAACCATTTTAGCTAAAGTTTTTGTATCCAAAAAAAGATTTCAAAATTCTTCAATAAAAGAAGAAACCAAGAAATATCGTCCATTGTAAACAACAATTATCATGACCTAACACAATATACTCACTCGTATCAGAACAATATACATAATAAATAGCCCCCCCCGGGGCCCTCTCCCTACTGCTTTTAGTTGCACATAAACAATGGAATGAAGAAACAAAAAAAAAACCCTAAACAAATATATCTAAGCTAAACTGAATGAAACCACACGAAAAAAAGGGCGTGCAACTTAAAAATTAAACGTGAAACGCCCACGCAAAACGCTCATAAAATTGGCCAAGAAATAAACACAAAAACAAATTCATTTTTGCTTGACTTTGGTTTTATTTCTATTAGCTTGGTCAGCTATTTCTCACAAACACAAGCAGACACAGATTGGATTTCGAAAATTAGGCAATTGTAATAAACAACAAAAGAACACAACATTTGGGCGTGTTTGTTGAGAAGCCAAAAATAATTATGTCATGTTTGTGAGGTATGCAAAAAAAAAAAATTGCTGTGATAGCGTAACATATTTTCAATCATTAATAACAGAATTATTTATAGAGCACAAATAATAAAAATGATATCACAGTCAAAATACGGAACTTAACAGCGCGCTGTTAAAGGCGGTGCAGCTCAAACTGTGCACATTTCAACAAATGATTCATGACATAAAAGCGCGCCAAACAGAGAACAAAAGCCCACAGCAAGAGCACTACATACAGTTTGAGCGGCACTGCTGCTGCTACTGTGGTAAGCTACCTGTTGGCAAATTTACAAAAGGAAGTGACAAGCCCTAAAAATGAGGGGGCCCAAGTATAAGCAGAGGGAGGGAAAAGCGCATTTAGCACACAAAGCAAAAGTGCCAGGCAAAACAGATGGCGAAATGGAATGGCATTTTGTTGTGTTTTTTTTTGTACACAAAAATAAAAAATAAAGAAAAGTTCCCATTGTGGTTAATGTTCTTGGCAGCAGCCACCAGTCATGAAAAGGAATGCCAACTGAAAGGAAGTAACAAACAAAAATGGCTACCCAAACAAAAAAAAAACCCACGTCCCGACATTTTTTGCATGCCAACTCTGTCCGAGAGAGACAGTAACTTGGCTACAGCTATTTGGCCTCTTTAAATTTGTGGAGACCATTCGCAAGTATTTGGTTTGATTGAACCTTTCTATTAGATCCGAAAATGCAACAGATATTAGCTGTTGTATTTTAAAAGATTTTCAGTGAAGCTTTAGTATATGAGTGGGTGATCAGGATATAATTATTAAACCTGTTACGACCGCAAATATAGTTTAGAAATGAAACCATTGTATGTAATTTATAGGGTCGAAAATGATTCCTACTCCCTTTTACATACTTTTGCACAAACTTAATATACTCAGTGTACCTTTGGTACACAGAGTACACAAAATAGTGGTTGTCATGGGATGTCCGCTCCGAGCGAAGCCCTTTACGACGATAAAGCTGATTTTAAACTGTAAACTCATTGTTGAGTTATTGTTTAGTCACTGTTAACCCCTCTTCCCACCCTCGGTCCCTTCCACTCCATACACCCACAAACGCACAACCCACCTGCTGCTACCGCAAATGTTTAAATCGATTGACTTTGAAAGTACAAAGACTAGGAGGCGTACCCAAGGGAATTAGTCTGAGCGAAAAATTTGTGCTACTTTCAATCCCGTCCGTTCAAGAGCTTCGCTCGAAAGAGTTCATATTTTTTTTTTTCTAGTTTGACGCAAGCCAAAGGTCATTTCTGTTCTTGGATTGCCTTTATTGCCGAATTTTAGCCCTTAAAGCCTGCTCTCGAATTGAAGTCCCTCCATAAGTATAACGCGTTTTTCTAAAAATAAAATAACCTTTTCTGTAAGTCTTTTAGGAATGTTCTATTTCCGGACTCAGTACTCAATATCGAGTATTCCATTTTATTGCTTACTCTATATCGAGTACTGAGTTTGGAGTTCTGAGTAGCAAGTTCTGAATATCAAGTTCCGAGTGTCAATTTATGAGTATCGATTCTAGTTCTAGAATTGCCTGTAATTTTGCAAAACCGTAGTTCTCCGTAGTTCGCTTTCCATAATTTCAAAGACATCCAAATATTGTCAAAATCGCATTTTTGAATCGCCTCTAATACCGCCGAATAACAGGCCCAAGAATAATGCCACGACTCTTCCAAAAATCTGTTATAGTCTTATATAATATTTCCAAACTTTTAACAGTAACGCTGTACAACCACATTTCTGTTTATGAAGCGACCGTAAATTCGTTGTATCTAAGCGCTTCAACCCCCTTTTTTAAAAAGAAGGTTCCGGGTTTTGCTTTAATCCTTTGGGAAAAACTATTTTCGGGTTTTTAAAAGATTAAATCACTGAATAACAGCCTTTTAAAGGGTTATCCTTGATAATCCCTATAAATTCCAAAAACCCATTTCTATTTGTGCCCGTAATCTCAACTTTCAGGTCCGTTCTCATTTCCGAATTTTATATTACAGGATTCGTAGAGTTGTGATTTCTAAGAATCAATTAAAATACTCGGCGGAAAGGTTGTCCCATTATGAGGATCGAATGGGGATAAATGGGGGTTTAAAGGTTCAATGCGAGCAGCACAGTAGGATTGTGGAAGCTTTAAAAATTAACGATTCCGATTCCGCATGATTTGATCAGCCAAGGTCACACTTGTAAATAATTTGCCCAAATTTAAAGTAGAATTTGGCTAAAAAAAACTTATTTAGGGAACTTTTTGGCCATTATTGATCAAATTATTTGTGTATGGAACCAAAGTTTTTTTCTGCAATCATAGATATTTAGCCTGAGCTATCGAAATCGGAAAAATGCCTATTTTAGCTCGACAAAGTACTGATTGAGAAAGAAAGGACAATAACTTATTTCTTATGACTAACAAGGACGAATGTATATAAAATAATTGGAAAAAAATATAGTAAAAAAGGAAGGTTATGAAAGATTTCGTAATGCGCATAGCTTGTGAGACTTTGTGAACGCAATTTCTAGTAAATCGAAATAGAACATGGAAATTGACTGTGCTGTTAGGCTGCTGTTACATACATTCGCACAAGCTCATGATCCCCATTTACCCATATTCAATGGGTACAGGGTATTAAAACAGCCGTCACACGGAGCAACCCCTCTAAAAAAATTGATTTCGGTAACGGTTTCGGTTTGATTTGGTTATATCGGTTAAAAATAACAGTTGTTGTTTTGGTTGAATCGCCCTGTTTAGGAGCTTGATTTTCCTCTTTATTTTTTCCTAAAGTGTACGGACTTTCAAAGGCAACACAGTCCTATATCGTCATTGATTATCCGGTGTGATAAAAACCACATTTTCCAACCTCTAGATCTGCAAAATTTCCAACTAATTTAAATTTTTATATTGATTTTGGGGCAGATTTCACAGTTTGACAGTCACTTGCCTTGCAATGTATAGTCAAGCTTTTTTCAATCAAAATCTTTGCCAATTGTTTATGACAGCGCGCCAAATGTCTTGTATTTCGATGGTAATTAACAATTAAATTAATTTCATGCAATTTCAAATCATATTCAAGGTTGTTGCTGCGGTTGTTTATTCAGCATTTTAAGTAGTTTTATATGCGGCAGCAATGTGAGGGCGTGTGTGGCCTGTCTGATGACGACTTCATCACAATAGCCCGAATGTTGTGTCTAGTGATAAGCTACCTTCTATTCAACCGCCCGCCCGCACATCACTCTCTCACTCAGTCACTTTTCTCTCTCATGACATAATTTTGCACATGAGCGAGTTGTCATGTTAAATCATAAAAGCAAGCAAAATGCATTCTCAAATGTGTTTTATATGTTTCTCTCTCTCTCTCTCTTCCTCTTTTTTCACTCTGTGTGTTGAATGGGCTAGGTCGTCGTATGTGTTTCTTTGCTGGTGGGCGTGGCACTACTGATAGTGTTACAGGTAAAGAGCCAAATGCATGAGATTTGGTTATGGTTAAAAGCATGAAGTGTGAGTGTGTGTCTCGCACTCTCTCTGTTGGGCATGGGTTAATAAGGTTTAATTTTTTGTGTGTATTGCATTTAACCAAAGAACATAACGTACACAGATGTGACATATTCTACAATGTTAATTATTTTTTCTTGCTTTTATTTCTTTACAGGCAAAAATCTTTACAACAATGAACATGTAGCAATAAAAATGGAGCCTATGAAGTCAAAGGCTCCGCAACTACACTTAGAGTATAGGTTTTATAAACTATTAGGATCACATGGTATGTTCAATTTATATATACACATCTATATATCCCCTGTTGTCGTCCCCTCCACAATATAACAATACTAAAAACAACTAACTACCAAAAAACCACGCCCGTCCCTTAAATAAATTAAAGATATCATTCCAGTTTTTTTTTATTGACTAAAATACTAACTTTTTCCCCCGGAAATAAAAAGTTTTGCACCGTTTACCACCTCTTCGTTAGTTGTAAAATTATATAAAAATGTAAGACTAAAAGTTGTGATGATGAAGAAGAAAACGTTAATAGATTTTCTCAAGCATATTTTCGGAGGTCGGTGCGTGAAGAAGAAAAGAAAACATTTAAAAAGCAAAAAAAAAAATTACTGTTTCTCTATCCAACCAATTTTTTGTTTTTGTTGTTTTGTATTACGTTTCTTTCTTTGCCTGTTTCCTTATTATTGGTTGTGTGTGTTTTTATACATATTATATTGCTCTTTGTTCCTCCATCAAAATATCAACCATCTACCAACCACAACGCTACTCTGATTATATGAAAACCGATCATCATGCTGCGCTACCTACCACCACCACCCGATCAAACGGCATGCATATATACATATATCCTATATCCCGGAATTGGAATTGGAATTGATATTGAAGCCGATAACGCACCAGATGGCATACCACGCATTTATCATTTGGGCACATGCGGTGGCCGTTATAATGCCATGGTTTTAGAGTTATTGGGATTATCATTAGAAGATCTCTTCAATATTTGCTCCCGTAAATTTTCACTTAAGACTGTATTGATGATAGCGAAACAACTTGTAAGTGGAATGTCAAATATTGGATATATCTCTTTTTTTTTTTGATTAATTATAATTTTTATATATTTAATTTTTGACGATTTGGCATGATTTTGTTTTACTTTGTAAATGTGCTCAGAACAAGAGATTCGGCGCGAATACGAAATTTAGTTTCGTGCATATTCGTGATAAGATAACAAGATGCAAAAAGTTCAGAGTGAGAGTTTGTTTTGAAAAGAAGTAGGGATGACCTTTCTTAGATGTTGAATGCTTGTTGTAAAAATGTAATCAGGGGTTTTTCGTATGGAAAGGATGAGTGGAAATATCCTCTTTGTTACGTGCCAATCCGAACCGAACGTAACTTTATGATTAATTTAATTTTGCTCGAAAAAACGAATTGTATGTGTGACAGATTTTGTGTAGAATGTACCTTATAACCAATCTTCCCAGTTTTCGGTATTCGATACAGAAATTTAATCTCTAGGTATTACGTCCGTTCCCAGTCAAAAGATTTATTCTCTCTTCTTCAGATAAAAGTCCCTAGCTCTGAAACCGCACCCACCTTCGTATGAAAATCATAAAGCAAAGAGTCACTGATAAAGAGTCTCTGAAGTGTCACCGAACACGAATGACTACAAATAGTGACTCAAAGAGTGAGTTAAAAATATTGATAGAAGAAAATTCACTGAACAGGATTAACTGTCGCTGAGAATCGACAATCAGGAGTCACTGAACAAGAGTCGCGGAATTAGAGTCACTGACCAAGAGTGACTGAACAAGAGTCTAAACAAAAGTCACTGAACAACAAGTAAAGAATATATGTTATATTCACTTGCTCAGTGAGCAACTTATTAGTGTTGGGCAGAGATCTGCAAGAGTGCCTGTTTTTTTGACTGCATCATTACCCGCTTCAAATGCGTATGCAGTGTGACTGACACTCATAACTTTTCAGTCGAGTCAAACACTCACTCTTTCTGTTATTGGTATATTTGTGACTGGGTGTCTGAGTGTGTGTGTCTGTCAAAGCGGTTGTTTCTGTATTGAGGACCAACGCATGCCACAGTAAAAACAAAGACACACAAGTAACAAAAACAAAAACCTTACAAGTAAAAACCCAGTATGTATTTCTTTTATTCCTCTCGCTCTCTTCTCTCTCCTCTCTCCGTTGAAAAATTCCGTGTAGTTGTTGTTGTTATCTTAAGAGAGAGAGACAAATGAGAGAGAGATAGAAATAGAAAGGGCGTTTTTGGGGTGATTCCATGAACACTCGCTCTCTATTTATGCCAGTAAAAAATTTTAGCTGCACGAGCGACAGCGGGTGTTTTTGGCACTCATAGCCGAAGCGCAAATATGCCGTGAGTATTTTAAACACTTGGTACATATTTTGCAGTAGTTGGAGACACTCGAGTGTGAAAAATATCAAGTACGAATGCGATACACTGGTTGTGGCAGTTCAATCGTGCAGATCTCTGGTGTTGGGTAAAGGTTATGCATTTTACTAAACATTTTCAGTTGTTAATTTTTTTTTTCAAAGTGATTCAACTCAGGTGAAATGCTCAGTGGTTCAGCTGTCTAGTTGTCCAATTTGCTGTCTGTCTGACAACTGATTTCACTGCAGCCGCGTGCTTACTTTTAAAGTAATGGGTAAAATTGTTTTGTAAGTTGCAACTTAAAGTAACGCAGTAATATTTACATTTCTTTGATTTGTTTATTTCGATGAAATGATTCCAAATATCGCTTTGCTTTCTGAACAAGGAAAAACGGACTTGGTTGCCACAACAAAAGGTTGCTTAACCTTCTTGTCAAACATTGACAAAAAAAAACGCCACTGATCAGGTCTCACGGAACAATTTACTGAACTTGATTCTGAACATATCACTCAGGAAGACAACCACTCTCAGTCTCACTGAACAAAAATAACAATTGAAGAAGAACATGTTCAACATGTTCACTTGTTCAGTTTAAAGCAGCTATGCTCTACGTGAGCGAGACAAAAAAGTGAGAGAGTATTAGTGTGCGAAAATAAAGCTCCGTGAATTTGCCTCCATCTAATCGCTCTGGCGAACGAATTGCTTCTTTCTGCTCCCTTAGTATTAGCCTCGGCATGCGTTCGGGTTGTGTACGTGTGAATAGCGAAGAAGAAGCAAAAGTTACGATTTCGCTACTTGAACTTTTTGCAAGTACGGAGGTGAGATGTTGAATGTTACGCTTAACGGCACATTTATTTAGACCTTTGAGCAGCAGACGCAGCATTGAGAAAATGCACCTTGTAAAGTCACTCGGCTTCTTACTACTTCGATCAGCTGGAGAACTTTTTGCTAAAATGATTTAAAAAAAATTATATAAAAGAACATGGCAGAAAATCAAAAGTGATAATATAACGAAAAGACGAAAAAAGTTTTTTAAATTTGGCGGTGAAAGAGCGGGATGTAATTTGGGATTCTTCCAACCTCAAGCATTCGGACTTGGGTAGAAATTACCGAGTTTTTACAAAAAAACAACTTGACATTGAAACAAAATACAGATGATCGAACAGTGTGACCCGCCGGCAATTAAATTATAAATACCAAAAACTCAAATTTCCGGCTTGTTTTTTTCCTTAGGTTTGGTCACACTACTCTTACGTTCCATGGCGAAGCTAGCTAAATTACGAACTTCGGATGTCCTTATGGGGCTTAATGATGAACTCAATTTTTTTTACTCTCATGAACAATTAAAAGATTCTTAGTGGTATTAAGTGGCGTTACATTAGTTATATTTTGCTTTTTGTCACTAAATAAGGGGTTAGTAGTCCCCCTACAATTACAAGATCCGTTTGAAATGGATGAAAATGTAAGATCATTCTAACATTAAATGGATATTACTAATATCCTTTTTACGATATTTTAACTATCGAATCCAAATGGATACTTAAATTATCGAATGGATCATTAAAAAAGGCGCTTTTTTCTTTGTTTGATTGTCTTTTACTATTGTGGTGTATATTTGCTCAGAAATGTGTACCTTTGAGATGTTTTTTCTCTCATTAGTTAGCTTACGGCATTTGTTCGGTCTGTTATGTAAAGTGCACCATGCCCCTGTGAGTGATTATGGGTATTTGTATGGAGCCAAAGCGCCAGAATATGAATCTCATTAAAATAATATGAAGAAGGCTTCTACATCCCTTCAGTTGTGATCAGTACAAAAGCAGGCCTGATTTGGATATTCTATGACTAACATAATAGTTCATAAGCCTTATTTTAGGTAGGTAGGATCAGTTACTTATGCTCAGACCTGAATACAGCAATTATAAATTCAGTACTGAGACGAAGAACTGATGCTTTTTGAGTACAACTAAGATAATGACGCTAAAACATTGCCCTTTTCGGGCCCGAAAAGGCTAGAACAGGGCCAGACAGCCCATAGCCACCGCTGGTCGTGAGGTGAGGTTTTTCGTGCTCATCATCACAAGCCCATTTTGCTGTCCTTTTCATTAGGCTGGCCCGAGCTAGCTTGGCACTCGAATAAGTTGACGCCGCCCTAATCTAACAATGACGAAGTAAAGTAGAGGCGGCTTTGACTAGAGCGTTGCGATCAAATGTTCGTGTTTGCCCGAATATGAAACCAACTGTTAAGTGGGGAAGGTACGTTCGGAAGGTTGGTCCACTCTGTCTTTAGGCCGCGTTAAAAAGTAATAAATCTGTAATACGCTCTCACTCTTCCTTCTCGTAAAAGAATATATTGCATTTTGCTTACCCATCCAAAAGTTCTGACTCATTATACAAAGTTGTTACATAAAATCCTTGCCTATATCGTTTAAAAAACCAACTCAAATTTTTTATTATTTGTTACTGTAAATTACATTTTGAACCAAAAGTGTCTCAACGGCTAAAGAAATAATGTGTAAAAGTTAGATTAGCGATTTTTTGTTGTTTTTTCGTAATACATGAACGTCGTTAGTCCAATGTTTTTGAGTTTGTGTAGTGTGACCAAAATCAAGTTTTGTAGTAAATCAAAATTGAAATTTTGTTTGTTAAGTTGTAGCCGTCTAACCCCAACAGCAACAACAGTAATAACGCATGTGAGCGCAAGAGCGTCATAATATCTAGGCTACTTTCTGTAAATAAAACCAGCAAATCCCAAACAGTTTAAACAATTGTCGTTATACATACTCAATATATTTTAGTTAACTTTTTTTTTTATTGTTGTATGCGCTCTTTATATATTGTATATCTCTCTCTCTGTCTTTCTCTTTCACTCTGTCTCCGTTTCTATATATATATGATTATAGTTTTAACCAATTTTTACTAACACAGAAGATGAAAAAAATATTGAAATCTAATAGAATTTGTTTGCCAACACCACTCACCACTTACACTGAAAACAAATGCAGTGAATGCTTAATTATGAATTGATTGACGTGCTTAAGTCAGAAAATATGTAAGGGTATTAAAACATAACAACAGACCCTTATGTATTTAAACTGTTTCCATTTCCGTGACGCTCGGCCCATTGCTCCTCTCGAAATAACAAGAAAATACAAGCACCGCGACTGTGCGGTGCATAACAACATCTGTCAATTTGGAAATGAGAACACGAACGTAGGGAACTCTTTAGTGCACTAAAATTTTCTCAAATAGCGCAGCTTCAATTACCTACACTCAGAAAAAAAGTAGAAACTAATTTATTGTATGTCTCCTTTAATCTCTAAAAAAAAAGAGGTTAGTTACCTTCGGCTCGACCAAATTTTATATACCGTCAGAGCATGAAATATGCTTGCCAGTGTATATATATTCTTCCAGTTTTGATCAAACTCTCCAAAATTGTGCTAAAGCAGATAATATTCGTAACTGAAAAGTGTAAAGACGATGCCATTGAAAACAAAACTTTTCGCCCTTTCGTTCCTATGGCAGCTATTTGCTATAGTCATCCGATTCAAGACAAACTTGGCAGAATTGTGTAGTAGCATGTAACATTGATCAGTATGCCAGCTAAACTATATGGTTGTCCGACTTCGCCAAATCTTGGTGAAATTATGTGATATCATTGAAAACTTATAAATAAGAGGGTTGAAACAAAAAAGTTTTTCTCACTAAAACTAGTTTTTCAACCGATCGGTCGTATGGCAGTTATATGTTATAGTCGTCCGATCCGACCGGTTCCAACAAATGTGCTGCGTATTTGTACCAAAAGACTTACTACGAAGTTTGTTTGCGATAGATTTAAAACTAACGGAGGGGATAGCATAGAAACAGATGGACGGACGGACAGCTCGTCATGCTGATCAAGAATATATATACTTTATGTGGTCGGAGATTCTTCCTTCTATGCGTTACAAACATCTGAACAATTTTAATATACCCTCTCCAAGGGTATAAAAAGAAAACAAATCTTAATTTTTATTATAATTGATCAAAATATTCTTAGAGCTAAAAGTACAAATATACCTGTATCAAAAGCTATAATTACAAAGTTAAATGATACACAGGTAATCTTTAACTAAGAACTGTAATACATTTCCCAATATGTGGTAACACTTTGGTATAAAGCAGATTTTTTTTGTTACCAAAAAGTAAAATAATAAAAAATAAAAGTAGAATAAAACCACTATTAAAGGGGAAACAAAATGATATATCAATTCGTGTCTTTTTCAACTACAGTTGTTTTTCGCTCTGTTTGAGCATTCCGAAGTGTCTTTTGCTCAGTAAACTGCAAGTATGTATGTGTAATTTGTTCACCTTCCTATCCATTTTATTAAAAAATATTTTGTACCTAACACACTTTTGGTGTACTCAAAACTTTTGAGTCAAAAGCTGGGTTCGTTTACAAATCAAAGTACCATAAACAAAGTACTTGACTTAACTGAACATTTTTCATTCTCACCAGTGCTGAACACAAAGAAATTTGGTACTTATTTTCTCGCAGGTACTGAACGAAGTATTTACGGTACGTTTCGAAAATGAGTGTAAGCGGACTTTGTGGTTGGTCAGTTATTTTAAACCTACACAGAGGGGAAAACCCCACTCAGAAAATGATTTGCTGTCAACTCATATGGAGAACGAAATATTCTCAAATTTCATGAGCGATAATGACATTTTTAGGCGATATTCTTAAATATCCAAGCAATAAAAAAATGAAAAAAAAAGATACCCCCTTAACATAACTTGATTGTAAAAAATTTGTTCATGAAGTGAGAACTTTGTACTACAAATAAGAAAACCCGTTCATGCAGTGTTTTTGGTAACGTTTGTACTTATTTTGAGTTCAATGTTCTTGAATTTTTCCCTCTGTGTATTTACCGTAACTGCCGAGTTTTTATACCCGTTACTCGTAGAGTAAAAAACCCTTTTCCCATACCCATACGAAAGTCGTGCAAATGTATGTAACAGGCAGAAGGAATCATTTCCGACCATATAAAGTATATATATTCTTGATCAGCATCAACAGCCGAGTCGATATAGACATGTCCGTCTGTCCGTCCGTCTGTATGAACACCTAGATCTCAGAGATGGTAAGAGATAGAGGTTTGACATGTATGGGACAAATGCTTCTTTTATCTGCACGCAGATCAAGTTTGTTTCAAATTTGGAAAACACGTTATATCTCCTACAGTTTTCAAGATTGACGATTCGTACCTTCTAGAGATAGTTAGTAATTAGCAAAATGAATCGATTTGCCGAAGAAATGATAAAGATCGGATGAACGGTTCTCAAATTATGACCAGAAAAGTGAACCTAACTCCTTCCTTCCCTTCGTTGTTCTTTAGTAGAAGTTAAAGTTGGATTGTTTTCAAAAACCTTCTCAAATCATTTATGAATTACTGTATTGACTTGGTTTTAAACTAGGTATTGTACGAAATTTTGGCATATTATTTTATTGCTAGAAAAATATTGCTACAACAGATTTCAAAACAGATTGAACCAGCAAAAACAGTGCTTTAGCTTATAAACTTTATGATTTGTTCTCAATAAAAGAAGAACTTGTTTTAAGGGCAAATCAGAAAAACTTGCTTGATGTCAAATCAAAAATTTGGAGATTGAACTTTACTCACTTGATACAAGCATTTCCTATTTAAAATGCTACTTTTTTTTCTGAGTGAACAGAATGGTGTGCCTACTTTAAATAAGATGTTAAAATTATGAAGAGGAGTGAGTTTGCTTGAGTTTAGCAGTGGGTCGTTAACAGGCTTCCTTGTATATGCTTCGAGAATCTCTATTTTGGTTGTTCTTGTTGGTTTTTTTTTCTAGTGAAACACAAATGAAAGGTGGTAATCTACGTAAGACGCGCTAAACTAACATCCATAAATGAGACGTATGTCATTCACTCGCTCGTTCTCTATCTCTCTCTTTCTGTGACCCTACAAAACGAATACAGCAAAGTTGATATATTTTGTAAAAACAAAATAAATTATTTAAAATTTATTTTCTCTTCTCATTTTTTTTTTTGTAATTCTCATCTTTCTTTTTCTTTCTCTCTTTCGCTCTCAACAAAACCAAACAAAACTTTTGTGCGCTGTCCAACACTAAATATTAAAAAAAAATATGTAAAAAAATCAACCTACCACCTATACCAAAAATATTTCGTTTCGCCACACTATAAATTTGTTGGGCTATAGCAGAGGGTGTACCAGAAGTATATTACTTCGGCCCTTGCGGCAAGTACAATGCTCTTGTTATGGAATTGCTTGGTCCATCGCTTGAAGATTTGTTCGATATTTGCGGCAGACGTTTCACTTTGAAGAGCGTACTACTGATAGCTATACAATTAGTAAGTACAAAAACAACAAAACACAACCCACCAAACCACCAAGATCAGCCACGTATCGTACTTTCCAGCACTCAATAAAAAAACACACATTTCACAACACTAAATTTTACTTGGTAGCAAAAGGCAAATTAACCAACAATCCTCTGGCTAAGCTCGAAAATCCTCCTCAACATGCATATTTATTTTGTTTGGGAGGGAGGGTTAATCTTTTAATTTTTTAATTTTAACTGCTTACTTCAACTAAAACCAACCATTTGCCCCCTCTAACTCTTTCTCTATCTCTGTCTCTCTCTATTTGTCATACATTTAATGTTGTAGAACCTGGTTGAGGTTTTCAGTTTTCTTTTTAGTAGTACAAAATACAAAACGTTCATTGTTATCAGATTAACTTGGCATGACATACTACATATTATGATTATATCGTAGATTTAGCAAAGAATCTTCTTAAGTTTTGTGATTTTTATTTAAATTTTACTACGCTTTACACATTCAATTTTTATTTTATTTCCAAAATGCCTCAAAACAATAAATAAAAATGATCGTTGTCATCCAATACAGCTAGTTGAGACACTACAGACGAAAAATTTAATTTATATTTGTGTAATTGAACTTTTTTTGAAAAAGATCTCCACGACATGAAATTACGATAAAACCCCTCTTATATACACAGATTTTCTCATGAATACTAAGGAAAGCGTTTTATGGACATTAAAGCTTAAAATTAGAAATCAGACCAGCATTTGGGGGAACCCATTAAATGCAAATCACAACATAATACAAACAGTTGTTGTTGTGGTGGAGCCCTTTCTTTACATTTTGGTGCCCACCGCAGAACTAAATTACATTTTTCTTTCCAATGGAATTTAAAAAAAGGCTTTGATGCCTGAAAACTTGGGACACACACAAACTGTTGGCCTTGTTGAACGGACACTGTGGCGATATCACAGCTCCTAGCAGTCAAAGATTTAATGAAATTGGAACACCTTTAAACAAGTTGCTTAAGAACCACAAACATATGCAGTGGTTTCTACAAAAAATAGCGTTCGTTGTATTTCATGACTAAAACTGTCAACATAAAAGGAACATGCAAAACGACTTAAAGGTTGACTGTTAAAAGTCTGCTAATATTAGGACCGGAAGGCCCTTGACACATTGATGTACCGAGATAAAATATGCGATCCATTGACAAACCGACAATAGCAACCCTTTTATTAGATAAATAATCTTAATCCTTTTTTCGTTTCTGATTCCCCAACTAGCCATACACTGTACAAATTTAGTGCTGCATTCAGTCAGACCTTGACTTAAACCCTATAAATAATTACCTACGGTTTGAATCAAAACTTGATATATCATTAGGAACTCATAGTAAGACCCTAACTTAAGGGGGTATTCTCTATGTCGAGGCTGTTTTTTTTACCTTTTTAAAAAAAATCTTATTTGAAAACGCAGAGTTTTTCCAATTCTGTTTTTTTATTATGATACAAACAGATTAAAGTATAAAAAATTTATATATATAGTATAAGTATACAAAATTTAAAATATATAAATTTGTAGAAGAATACACAAATTTTACTGTTAGGCTGCCTTCACACTGTTCGACTCATGAGACAGTGAGAGGCCTCATTTTACTTTGAACAGTTGAACTAACATTGACGCCACTCAATATCACGTCGCTCTTCTTGTACTATCAAATGATCAGCAAAGAACTGAAGGTCAATTAATCACTTGCAAATCCTTGCAAGATCATTTGGCGACTCTTCGATAGTTTTTTTAAATGAAGACAAAAGCAAAACTTTTTAGGAAATGTTGCTCAACTGTTCCCACCAAATTGTAGTCGGGAAAGTTCCTTGTCTTCATTGTTAAAATCATTTCCAATTGCTTGCAAGAGCATTCAGTGAATCTCCGATGAAGTTTTCTTTAAAAGAAGACCAAAGCTACATATATTATGCAATATTTTTGATTTGTATAGGCAATAGAAAAGTGCCCATAAAGTGTCCTACTTAGTGAATTGTTAGAAACTCTGTTTATATACGATAGTGAAAAACACTATTTACGTTTTTCATGACGTTGATAATTTTAATTTTCTTTAATAAATTATATCTAAAAACCATTTACTATTCCTTGATAACTAATCGTTTATTATTTATAGCTCCACCGGATCGAATATGTTCATAGTCGTCACTTAATATATAGGGATGTGAAACCAGAGAACTTTCTCATTGGCAGAACATCAACAAAACGTGAAAAAATTATACACATAATTGGTGAGTAGCAGCTGTTTCACTTTTTCTACATTCTCTTACTATTTCATTCCGCACAGATTTCGGTTTGGCCAAAGAATACATTGATCTAGATACAAATAGGCATATACCATATCGGGAGCATAAATCCCTTACTGGCACCGCTCGCTATATGTCAATCAATACGCATATGGGTCGCGAACAGTCGAGACGTGATGATCTGGAAGCATTGGGTCATATGTTTATGTATTTCTTAAGAGGTTCACTGCCCTGGCAAGGCCTTAAGGCTGATACACTCAAGGAGAGATATCAAAAAATCGGTGATACAAAACGTGCAACGCCCATTGAGGTAGGTATACTAAATGGTAGCATCCTCTCTACACATATTCATCCTCTTTCTACTCCATGGTCAGGTGCTTTGCGACGGCCACCCCGAAGAGTTTGCCACATACTTGCGTTATGTGAGGCGGTTAGATTTCTTCGAAACACCCGACTATGATTTTCTGCGAAGACTGTTTCAAGACTTATTCGAACGTAAGGGCTACACCGATGAGGGCGAGTTCGATTGGACAGGGAAGACCATGGTATGTGGCATTTCCCTTTTAAAGCTTATTCCTTAGCACTTAAGACACCCAAACGTCCATTTATATCACACGCTCACAAACACATACATATTTCATTTTGTGCCGAATTCTAAATTTCGTCATTTAATTTATAGGAGACCTAACAAAAAAATTTCATAACGTTATGCAAGCATATCATCTGGTATCTCTATCCTATAACAACCAAACACTTAAGTACTTCTTATGCTCAAAAATCGGGGCCAAATAATCGAATCGATGAGAGAACTGAATAATGCAGAATCAGAATGGACCACCACCATATAAAATGAGTAGCGTTTTGATTAGAAGAATTGGCGAAAGGCTCTCAGTTTGTTCAAATTCCAATTTGATGTTCTAATATATTTCTTCCATATGAACACGAACTGAAGAATGAAAGAATTACATTCCACGCATATAAAATATATATTTTTATAAAGCCACTCCCCGTTATAATTTAAATTATAGAGAGCCCAAAAAATAAAAATAAAAAATGTAGAGAAAAATCGGAAAATAAGTGAAAACCCCAAGATGGACTGTGTTTTTGATTGGATTCCCCTTTAGTATTTGATTTTTCAATACCCTGGATCAAAGGTCCGACTAAGTAGAAGTTTTTGATAGACTAACGAAAAAAAAAATTAATTCGTCTATATAAGTCAGAATTTACACAAAGCTTACTCAGCAGAATTCGTTGGATTCAGGGAACCAGAAAAATGTATAAAACAACTCCTGTTTCTGGCATCTATTAAGAAAAGTTCGCCGTGCTCTACTTGATTAGGTGCAGAGGTCACACATATGGATCTTGAGTTTAAGAGCTTTTCAGTCTACGCGAAGTTGCTTTCAATAACTAAGTTAAAAACATGTTGGAAGATAGATGGAAGGAAGATAGAAAGAAAGATGGAAAGGAAGTGTAAATAAAATGACGAGAAAAAGAAAGTAAAGAAAGAAGTAAAAGAAATTAGATGGTTGAATAAGGTAAAAAAGCAGGAAGGAAAATTGAAAGAGGATGGAAAGATAATTGGAAAAAGGACGGAATAATGATAGAAAGAAGGAGGAAGGAAGAAACCTAAAAAGAAGAAAGGACGATAGAAAGCAGGATGAAAGTTTAAAATTAGTAAGGAAAATATAAAGAAGGAGGGAATGGGAAATCGGAAGAAGAAAAGAGCATGGAGAATAATATGCCAGATAGGAATAAGGAAGGAAGATAAAATGTGGAGGATAGAAAGATGGAAAATATGAATTTGAAGGATAGAAAAATGAAGATAAGGAAAGAACGGTGGGAAGAAAAATGCGAAAAATATAAAAAGATACAAGATAAGAAGACGAGCAATAGATATAATAAAGAAAGCGCCACAAACACTGGCAGTCGGACGGACCCGATCTAGCAAAGATTATGGGCCGATTTCACATCTTCTACATAGAGCTATTTGTCACATAAACTAACAAATAACAGTGTAAAATCGATGACTATCTGACACATAGCAGCTATTTGGGAGAACAGAAATCGGCCCTATGAATGTTAAACACGAAAAAGCTTCGCTCTCTTAACTGTGGAAGATGGAAAGCTAGCCACCGTTCCGCTGGCTTTATGGGGAAGGTAGGAAGAAAGATAGAAAGAAGGAAGGAAGATATAAATAAGGACTTAAAAGTGGTAGGATAAAAGAATAGAAAATATGTAAGTAAAAAAAAATCGCGGAACGATGAAAAATGAAGGGCAAAAAGGGAGAAAAAAGTGAATAACTAGGAGGTAATAAAAAGGCCATTCGGGAAGAAGGAAGAACGAAAGAAACTTGAAAATAAAAAAGCAATTAAGAAAGAAAGGAAGTAGGAAAAAAAAGAAAAGAATTAAGAAAAGAATGGAAGTAAGATAGAAAAGAAAGAGAAAAAGAAAAAAAAGAAAGGAAGTGAGAAAAAATGAAAGAAGATGGAAAGGAAAATGAAAGAGAAAGGAAGTATGAAAGTAAGTGAGTAAAGGCGGATAAGAAAAAATTTACAAGAGGTGAGAAATATGTAAAGAAAAAAGTAGTAAAAAAAGAGAAAGGAAGACAAAATGAGACGAGCAAAAGGAAGAAGAAAAGACAGAAAATAAATGTATGAAAAGGTCCAACACTATATAAGAAGGAAGGAGGAAGAAAGCAGAGAGAAAAATAAGAGAAGTAGTAATATGGAAAGATATTGGAAATTAAAGAAAGACAGGAGGAAGGATTCAGATAAAAATGAAGAAAAAAGGAATCGTCAGGGAAAATTCTTTTAAAAATCCAAGGTTATACCACAATTTCGTAAATGTTCCATTATGGTACAGTATCAATTCGTTCAATCAATATTCTCATCATAACTAGATGTAATAATTCTCAATCAGGTTTTCCATTAAGGCCGCATGGTAATATTATCCATCATTCATTAATTTTAGAATAGAATTTTCGCAAGAATGATCAACATTCGGCTAAGCCGAAGTTAGTCTGGTCCCCCACCCACCTTTCTCTGCTGTGGTTTGCATTCGGTTTAAAGTACTATACACAGACATATATTTATTTTGTATGTAAGACCAAGGAACAGCTGGATCAAATGAAGGTCATTAAGAATGCCCCACCCTCGCATTTGGCCAAAAACAAATCGGATAAGGTATACTAACACAAGTTGTATGCTGCTGTCGCCATGCCGTTAGCTTGCTTGTTTCAGTGTTGGTAAATGCTTGCTCTCTCCTTGCCCCCCACCAGCTCCTAAGCATTAAGCCATATATATATATATTTAACTTAATCGACGACGTCATATTCTAACCGCACTCTTTTCTATTTCTCTTCTTGAACTTTTCTCTCTATTTTATTATTTTTATTTACAACAATCAACAACACTCCCGATTCATGTGTGTGTGTGTGCGTAATCCGTGTGATCTCTATTTTGCATACCAAATACTACTACCACTACTACTACCACCTATAACTGCATCCACCATTGCATCATACGACACTCGAACAACAGTCAACGCCCGTCGGATCTCTGCAAACTGGCCATGAAGTCATCATTTCACCAAATAAAGATCGTCATAATGCTACGACTAAGGTAAAGTATTGATTCGTATAAGTAAATCATTCGTTTTTGAAGCACTATTATTTAATTTACGCTTTAGTCACGGTTATTCTTTCCCTCTTTCTCTCTATCTCTCTCTTATAACTTTCCTTTGGGTCTAAGCATTTGTTGATTGATTTCCACTTTTCTTCTTCTTGTACTTCTTTCTGTTGTGTATTATGGGATAATGATAGGATGTATCCTATTTTGATTTTGATGATGTTGATGATAATGAGAATGATGAATATATAATACTTCAGGTTAGACGTTGTAGACTTGAAAAATTTCTATGTACTGGTTAGTCCATTTTGCCTTATTTACTTACTTTTTCTTATTTTTTGTGTATGCTTCGTGGGCGAATTAGGTAGGCAGAAGAGTAGAGATAATTATACAAAATTTGCTAGAATTTCAAACGGAAACTAACCCCATTTGGTGAAGGGTTTTTGCTATAGCTGTGTGCACTTTTTCTTGATTTTGATTTTTGTATACTCCTACATAAATGTCTATATATATCTAACTTTTTTGGTTCCTAATTGGCACTACTTTAGTTTTTATCTATTAAATATGTAGAGCTCGTTGTACAAAACAAGTTTTGATCAAAAGAAACAACCGAAAATTAATTATTGCATATTCCCAAAACAAAACATAAAACAAACACCCACCGAAACCAAATCCCCACTTACTACCTCTACTACCACCAACGTCATCCACTACAGACAAATGCCAAAGGAGGTGTTGCTGCGTGGCCTGATGTACCCAAACCGGGGGCTACTCTGGGCAATCTAACACCGGCCGATCGGCATGGTTCAGTGCAGGTAAGTTTGTGTCTAGAGTCTCCGTCTACCAAATCAGAATCAGGAATCTCTCTCTTAGAAAGACCTATTTATGTACTCCTCAGCTCGCTACTCGCCTGTTTTAATTGTAAACTGTACATATTTCTATATATATATTGTATTATTACTCGCAGACTGTTATATTTTTGGCCTTTTCAATTCTAATGTTTTCACTTGATTTACTCTACATTAGCTCAACAAGGTATTGACTTGATTAATAATCCCCCTATCCGATTTTCGTTACGATTTGTTTGTTCTCGTCACTCGTTACTCGTTACGATGAGTACAGTACTCAACTTTTTCTCGGACCTTTTTTACTCCGATAGAGACCCAATGTAATAATAAATAGCGGAGCATGTGATCTAACTGTACCTTCTATATACAAATATGCATGACAACACACACAAGACGCTGCATGTCTCGCACACTTACAACCTCCCTCCTCGAGCACAAATTTAGAATTCGGACACATCCATTGAATCCTCCCCATATCGCTTTAATTGGCATGCCTATTTAATATATATTGAACAGAGGTAGAACATCCTCCCCTCCCTGAACTTATTACAGAGATTGCCCGAGGATTCAAGCTCGGACGACGATAGCCCATTTGATGCTTATTATGAGAAAAGCGACAACGATGAAGAACCTAAGAAATAATACTACTACCAATCTACTATCAGCATCCGTACTCTCTACTCCTACTACTATTTCTACTACTACTGAGCGAAATTATCTTCTATATATTTTTAAAATAACACCAACTTTTTATTTCTCTAGGGTTTTTCTTTAACAACTCCCGAGGTATTTAGTATTCTGTAAACTGTAATGAGGTTGGCGGAAAAGTTTTGACGAATGACATAAAAGAGTAACATTTCGATGTATAATAAGCTGGAAAAACAAAAGTAAAAAAAGTCGAGTTTTAACGGACGCGAACAGTCTCTAAAGTTTTTCTATCGGGGGTGCCACAGAAACCGTTTCCAACCAAATTCCAATCGAATTCCAATTCTTAGGTGCCACAGAAATTTCATTTGGTTGGTTTCAAACCTCCCGTGTGTTGTTAGGTGATTTGTCAAATCGCTTTTTTATTGGCTCCACCTGTCAATGGTCAGCGCCATCTACTTGACAAAAAAACGGATTAAGGGCTGCAATTTATACCTGATGTTTGGCGCCAACAAATTTTAATGTTTTGCATTATATTTATGAAGAAATCCAAATAGATTGTGTAAACTCCAAAAAATTAATAAAAAATGAGAGCGAAACTCTGCTCCACTTCCACAAACCTGTTACTCAGAAAATGAAGCATGCAACCGCCTTCACATGTGTCAATTAAAAGAGCATTAACATTAAAGTTAAAATATGAACATTAAAATATCAGACATCGCTGCCTGAATCTAAATATAAGGCAGAAGCGCCTCTAGGTTGCATTAAGCAGACAATCTTGATCCTTGGTAAATCTGATACTCTGAGATTATTTGTATGGCCATTAATTCCCGACCATTTTGATTCGATATTATTGGGCGGAGTATTGTCAATGCTGCGGAAACCTGCGTACCTCAACGTTTTGAGAATAAAGATGTCTTACTTTTTAAATACAGCATCTTTCAATATAAAGCATTTGTAAACCTTAAACCAAGGCTTAATGCCGAAACGAATTTTGGTTCCGGTACCAGTTCCTTTTGGCACATCCCGAAATGAATGCTTCGGTTCGGTTTTCAGTTAATTTCGGAATATGGTCTCGATACGAAACCCGGATTTAGACTTCGGTATACCGGTATAAAATATAATTCTGAAATAAATCTTAATCATTTTAATCCTGTGTAATAAAAGCAGAGGTCTTAAAAATCGGTAACCCGTTGGCCTGTGCCAGAAAACAACCGTGTATGTGCTGCCTCTCTTTGGTTGTGAGAGGAGAGAACACTTATTTTTTTCTGTCAGGTCTGCCTCCGGGCCCTTTTGGCAAAGTTCACGTATTCAAAAGGACTTCTTTGTGTGTATGCATCGGTGTGTACGCTTACTGGCCAGCAATACGAATGTATAAGACAATCTATATGCCAGAGGCGGCCAAATGGAGAGGACAAAAAAGTGCGCTTGTGTTGATGAACAAGAGAGCTCTCTCCAGACAACACGCGTTTTACTTGCTATGCAGTGCTCACCGATTCACACAACCATAACACCGGCTCGCGTCTGCTTAAAAACACGACTGACTTCGGCTCATATGAGCTGAAGGTGGCCGGCTCTGATCTATATGCCATCTCTGGTTCTCTCTCACACTGACTCGCTCTCTGCTAATGCTAAACTTTAGCGCTCTCATGAGTCTGCAACCTTTTCAAACAACATTTTTAAAGTTCGGCCTTCGAGGAGACCGCTTTTTATGAGCGATTGGCTGAATTGGGCCCGGTATGGGATTGCTCTCAGACCTATCAGTGCTGTGTGTTCAATTACAGCAGGGTTCCCCAAGCAGAGAGCGATAAAACGTGACTGTGTCTCTCTCTAACACACAATGAAGTATGACTTCGGCAAACATTCGGCAAGTAAGTTTGTGCTCCCGGTGCCATCGCTGGGGAACTCTGAATTACAGCTAGCGAGACTGCAGCTTAAATTCGGTTGAGTATTCGTTTCCGTGCCGGTACCTGGATTTCAGTTTCGGTATACTTGTACGACCATGTAAAATTAACGGAAAATTTTAAACGTTAGTCCAAACAAAGAGTGTAGCTCTCTTACACATGTATGTGTACATAAATTAGAAATTTATTAGCGTGTTCATAAGGTTATTAATATAAAAGATAATAAATAAAAGGATAATAAAAGAAGGTAAATTAATGATTACTGCTTAGAAACATAGAAGAAAAGTTCATTGGATTCTGGAAACTTTGTCGAATTTTCTAAACACATCATTTAATTACATCATCTTTATTTTGTAAACGGTTAATGCTCAGGAAAACCTTGATTGAAGCCATTAAACTGTTTTGTGAAAATATTTTAACATGTGTGTGCTTAAACGACCCTTATGATAATCAAACCTTCAATGTTTTGCCGGCTCGATGTCTTGTTTTGTGCATCAAATTTCAAAAACAGGAACCCAACACACCACAATGAAGGCTAGTTAATCGTACTACTTTTTAATGCTATCTCTACCAAGTCATCAGCGATCTTTGTCCGTTTGGTTATGTGCCAGCATAACGAGGCCTTGAGCCGGTATAATATTGAAAGTTCCAATATCTTTTCATACAAATTCATATATAAAGCGACTTTATCTCCATTTTCACACAAAGTAATTGGGCTTTCCTAATTAAGGTTCCGGTTCCGGTTTGATTCCCAGATAGTTTCACACTTGAAGTAAAATTACTTAAACTATTTCACATCGCGTATTAGTTTACGAAGTTGTGAGAACTTATGACGTATGTATAAGACGTACACGTCTTGCTTCATCAAGGTAACAAAATTGCATTTAATGTCGTTGAATCCATGCGACTTCTAAGCGGAATGTCTTCATGGTTTCGAGCAGTGTGCAAGAAGAAGGTCAGATGGCTTCTTGTATACCTATCTAGAAAGTAGCAAGGCCTTCCATAACCCCAGTAAATTCTTCTAGAATTAAAGAAAGGTCTTAACAAAGCAAATGACACTAGGGATTCAGACCTAACCGATTTTTGGTTTCGTATCCGGTAGCTATTTATGCCGACAAAGTGGTGTGTAACACCGTAGCATTTATTCATTTTAAGTCCAAAAACAATCTTTTCATAGCTTTTACCCATTTTTTTTGTGCCGCTTTTTCTCTTCTCGAGAAGTGGCATAATATCTATAAGAAACATTCGTCAACTTGAGTTAAAATCTCCTTCGGCAAATAAATAAGTGAAACTCTTGAATACTCTTTGTAAAAAAAACCTCGTCAAGACCTTTCCGACAACTACATCTTTTTTGTGTGTGTGTCTGCGTGTGCGTATATGTCCCTTAGTGAGCGTCCATTGTGTTTGTCCCCTAGGGCTGTATTTACTGCAAACGAGCTAATAAAGGCAATCTCTGTAGTAAGTAATTAGGGTTCATCAGTCAGTCCGCAGTCATAGAGGTAGTAGGTAGGCTCGTTTGCAAAATTAGTCTCAAAATTCTTACACATTTATGTAGAAGAAGATTATTTCTTTCCAACATATTTTTTTTTTTTTTGTCATTCTATTTGTATTTTAATGTGTTGACGGTGTGTATACCCATTGCCTTAGTGTGTGTACCTTTAACCTCTTCTCTTCATTTTGTGTTTTTGATTAGAGCCAAAGAATGTCGAAACGTCCAAATCGAATATGTTTTATCACCATAACTAACTATAAATATATAGATTATATGTTTAGTATATCCCCCATATGGATGACACTCTCAGAACTAATGCTGCAATTGCATTTCTTCCTTGCTTGACTTTTCAGGTTGTGAGTTCGACAAATGGCGAACTAAATGCGGACGATCCCACGGCCGGACATTCTAATACGCCCATCACACAGCAGCCCGAAGTTGAACTGGTCGACGAAACAAAGTATGTGCTTACATCATATATGGATTATTCATATTTAAATCAAACGGTTTTTGGACTCACTATTTTGGATTACAATGAACATATTATTTCTTTTTCAGAAATTCGAAATCGCTATGTCGATTAAAAATTATTGTAACCATTACTCGTAGAGGAAAAAGGTTGCACTAAGTATATATATTTGTTATGTAGTTTGAAGAAAGCATCTCCGACCCCATATTGTATAGTATATATAATATGTATGGTGTAGAACAGGGCTGACCAGACCCTATGCGCACGTATGCGAAGTGCCACCACAACTTCATATGTTTTATCTCTTTTTCTTTTTCTGATATGCCTCTTGAAAACTCGAACTCAACAACAAGTATGTATGTGTTTGCGTCATCTTCATTGTAGATTTTGTTGTTGGTAACTAAGGACTTCGTTTGTATCTGACAGCTTTGAGCAGAAATACAAATCAGGTGGCAATTATCTCGGGTTTATTTATATTTTTCTTGAGGTTTCTGTTTGCTTAAAAAATATTTTCTTCATTTGTATTCATTTTCAGTAAATGTGTCTTATCATTTTGCAATAAAGTGATACGTATATCATTTCTCTCATACCACTGTGGCAAAAAATATCGGGAAATTTGATTTCAAATTTTTTTTTGGGATTCTAATAGCGACTAATGTTTTTTTACGTCAAAATATTAATAAGTGTTTGTTATTCGCCTTACTTCTGGCTATTCACTCAACTTATGAGATCGCTCCGAGGAACCCGTTTTGAATCGATAGAAGAGATGGAAACCGAAACGAAGAAGTAATTGAAGGCTTGTTTTGAAATTACGCAAGAATAATTTATATATTTTTTTTATTTATTATCAAATTCCAGGTATTTTGTGCCCACAGTAGTACAGCTAGCTTGGCATCTATGAGTCTTTGGCGCACATGTTTGGTGAAATTAGCTCGCCCAGATATCTCTGCTCTTTATCATTCATGTTTTCCAATATCTGCGCAGTTTAGAGTACACTTTTCATATCAAGATAAGTGCACGAACATTATTTCATGTAACGCAGTATTCTCTTGCAACTTCTGGGGGCAGACCACCTACATCTTCTTCTATACTTAAAAATCTGTAGGCCCGACTGACTGACATACTCACAGACTGACATATTATCAACCCATAGTCAAAACTGCTTATCCTAGAGATCTAGGATTTGGCCTTCGCTTAGTTATGCAGGCGCGTACTAAGAAAGCAAATTTGGAAAATTTGTCCGCAAAGTAGGTGAAAACGCCAAAGAAATGTTTGCATGGGGCAAATAATTGAGCTATTGGGTTTAGGTAACTTTGTGCACACACAATAAAATAATTATGAGGTGGTCCCGGCAAATAAGTGCGAGTGAGAAGAGAAAGTTTTTAAAAAGCTTTTGTTGAAAAGTTGAAATCGTTAGTGTGAGTGAAATGCCAAAATGAAGAGGAATGAGGGAGAAGGGGAAGAGTGGAAAGCGCCGGAACAGGTAGGGGGAGAGGAATGTGACGTGACGGGAAAGAGTGGGGAGCGTTGGTAGAGGGAGGGGGCTGTGGAGAATAGGGGTGGGGAAAAAGAGGGAAAGACAATTTGAATTGAATTATAATTGATGAGTGGCTGCCATAAGGTCAATTTGATTTGATATTTAGTTAGTAATTATTGATTCAACGAAACGGGACTTATGTCGAAGTTTTGTCCAAAAATATTGTCTGTTTAATTTTTGGGAAAGACTTGGGAATCTATACGTTCCCAATTATGGGTAGGCAGTGTTGATGCTGCTGTAAAATCCACAATCTTTATATATTTACCATAAGGGAATAATATAAAATTCCGGAATTTCGAGCGCCTAATTGAAAATTTGGTTGGATCCCTTACCAGCTGTGGATTCGAAACTGTCCATAAGATCAAATAACTAAATTTCTACAATTTCTCAAAATCTTGGACGCGGACAAAGTCGCGCAAGGTTACTAGCTGAACCAGTACAAATATTCTTAGTCATTATTAGCAGTTGAATCGATATAGCCATGTTCGTCTCTCCGTTCGTTTGTATAAGTAAAAGTAACCTCCTTGGGAATAAAAAATGTTTTAACCCTTTTTTTTTATACCCGTTACTCGTAGAGTAAAAAGGGTATACTAAAGTCGTGCAAATGTATGTAACAGGCAGAAGGAATCATTTCCGACCATATAAAGTATATATATTCTTGATCAGCATCAACAGCTGAGTCGATATAGACATGTCCGTCTGTCCGTCCTTCCGTCTGTCTGTATGAACACCTAGATCTCAGAGATGGTAAGATATAGAGGTTTGACATGTATGGAACAAATGCTTCTTTTATCTGCACGCAGATCAAGTTTGTTTTAAATTTTTTCCACGCCCCCTCCCGCCCCCGCAATTTGGAAAAAACGTTATATCTCCTACAGTTTTGAAGATAGACGATTCGGACCTTCTAGAGATAATTAGTAATTAGCAAATTGAATCGGTTTGACAAAGACATAATAATGATCGGATGAACGTTTCTCAAGTTATGAGCAAAAAAGTGAACCAAGCCCCCTCCTTTACCCACCCTAGAAAAATGTTGCATACTTTTCGGATGTTCACCCTAAGGAACGCAGGAACAATGTTAAACATATTTTTTCATGAGTAACGGGTATATCGAAGTTGGGTAGCGCCGACTTTAACTTACGCTCTCGTTTTATTTAATGTGGTGACTACACATTAGGTTAATAAACTTATTTCAGCGATTTTCCAATTTGCGAGGGAGCCAAATCGGGCAAATAATGTGGAGGGTGCGCGTGTGCGCTCAGTACTAATTCTTGTGGCATATGTTAGCTCGCGACCTTCACTTTTCGATCAGCCAACACCATTTCATGTATTCTTTGACATTGTCCTGTGTAACCGATAACCGATTCGGAGGGCCTGCCGCTGGAGACTTAATCGGCAGTGGAGTTTCGGCCACCATGAAACTCTCAAAACCAATATTTCTCGGTTTTCTTTTGTTTTCTTCGCCGTTTTGCCCCTCAGAAAATAATGTTTTATGAGAAAATCGACATAACTTTATTAATATGGGGATTTTTTTTTTATTAATATCCAAAAATGTGGTAAGTCCCAAAATCCGTTTGGTTTAAAATCGAATAACCCCATATATGCACAGAGAGAAAAGGATCCATTTGGGATGGAAAGTTTTCTTCATATCCTTTGGACGATTTTCAAATACGTTTGATGAACATCTAAGATCAATCTAACATTAAGTGGATAGTATTAATATCCTTTTTACGATATTTTAACTATTCAGCTCAAATGGATGATGAAATTATTCAATGGATCATCAACAAATATCCTTTTTTTTCTGTGTATATATATTATAATATATTGACAAATTATTGGATAGATCAGCTGTTGTTTGTGGTTTTTCGCTTAGTCGTTTTTAACGCGCATCTCTTTTTCTGTTTTCCTTTTTCTTTGTTCTTCTCTCTTTTTAATTGCGTCTAGTGGTTCCTTATATTCCAGATGTTGTTGTTTCTTTAAACGAAAGAAGAAGAAATCAACGCGCCAAAAATGACTAGACGGTGTACAATGTAGTCCAGAACGCGAGGCAGTCACCCTGCTGCGCGCCACTTCACATTCAAACTCACGGGATAGCGTATTGAATAATCCGAGTCAGGATTATCTACAGCAGGCAACGTCACAGCACACGTTGCGTTATCCTCCATCCGCGTCAATGCTGACGCCAACACCAACTACAAATACACCGACACTTCCGTTGTAATTTATATAAATATAAAACAAATGCAAAACAAACAAACCTAATTGAACACTAAAACCACAACAAAAAACCGTAAAACTTGCAACAACAAAAAAAGAAGAACACACACACACACTTTTTGATTAATTATTGTAATGAATGTATTTTATTATTATTTTTATTATTTACCAATTTTGCGTTTATTATATAAATTATTATAATTATTAATTATATTATTATTAATTAATGCTATTACAAAATAAAACAAAACACAAAAAAAAACAGAAAATTAGACAAACAAAACGAAGAACTCTATTCAGAAGAAGCAAGGCAGCTCTCGGTGTCGTCGTGTGCTAAGAAGACAAGAAACAACCCCCTCAAATTGCTCTTAAACAAAATAAAAACAAAAAAAAAACACCCAATGAATTCAAACATATTTACATATATATATACAAACTTATATATATTTAATAAATTAAAAAACAAAAACAAAACAACAGCTAGCATCATTAAATGAGAATACAGCAACAACACACTTGCATATTTATATACACCACAACAACAAACAACAACAAAATTGTACATTATACACTTACTATAATAAAAACTTCATTTTCGAAAAGAAAGAAAACATAAAAATAAAAACTATGAAACTTACATACAAAACAAAGAAACCAACTCTGTATGCAAATATATGGAAGCAAAATTATACATCAAGCTGCTTATACATATATATTATATATATATTTGTATACCTCGCCCTACACTCGGAAACACACACACGCACATACAAGCACACACTCACAGTGTACATGGGTTGTTCATTGTGTAAATAGCTTAATCTCTGGGTTATCAAGATTTGTTTGTTTCAGAAAAAAAATAAGGCTGTAAAGCGAAATTATGACCATTACAATTACCATAACAATTTTTTGTGTTGCTAAAAATTACATTTACCAATACAAGTACAAATATTTTGTAATTAAAATTCCAAAAGTTTAATTACATAACTAAAAGTAATTGATGTAATTTCCAATGCAGTTTTTCATTACAAGAAAGTAGTTGTAATGGTAATTAAAAGTTATTGTAATGTTAATGCTAATTGTAAGGGTAATTTCAATTCACAGCCCTATTCAAAATAAGTTTAGTTATTTAATGTTTGGAATTTGTAAACTCATTTCTTTGGCTTAAACAAACCCCAGACCGAAAGCGAAACTTTCTTTATTCTGTTGGCTTGCGTGCTTTCAAATTGAAATCAAGACCAGGGACCTTCAGTTAAACGCTGAATTAACAAGACAAAGCTACTATACAGCTGACTTCAATAGCTTGGAAAGCTTAACACTTGGATGGACATTCTTTAAATAATTTAATGTCAGGAGAACCGGTTCAATTTGGGTCTTTCGAACCGGACCCAGACCCGAAACTTCTAAGTTCATAACCCTACGAGTCTGGACCCGAACTGGTCCACCTAGGCTTGGAAAAAAGTTCAGTTCAAAGAATAACTTAACTGCTTCAAAACTAGTAGAGTCCAACTTCGGCATGTTATTCACGATTTTGCAATTTGCAAAATCAAATTTATTCCTGATTATGCAGCTTTTGGAAATTTACAACATGACCAGCAGCGCACATATGACAATCAAAAGATCATCCCCAACTCAACGTTAAGTTGTCTGCGCCACGCCATTTCATGAATTGATGTCGAATTCATAGTCAACTTTCGTGTGTAATCGAATTCATGAAATGGTGTTTAAGCACGCACTTTCGGACCCATTTCACTTTGAGCTTAGCATAAACGTAGTATTTGGGAAGGAAATAAAGTCAGGTTGGCGAATTAATTAGTTTATTTGGCAAAGTTATAGCTTCTTAAAGACGAAATTACATATTTAAATTAATGGGAGGAAAACTAGATTTGTAATTCAAACTTTTATAGGAACTGTGAAAAGGCTACCTCAGTAAAATTGATATATGTGCACAATGTTTTTTTTGATATTTCTTTTAATCCAATAACGGTACATTGGTTTTGAGTATACACTTTCTTACTCTTTTTCACCATGACGCTTTGCCAAGTGTTAACTTCTAATTACCTCCTAATCTGTGGTATCGTTATATGAAACAAGCGAGACATCCAAGTTTTTCATAGAAAATTGATATATGTTCAAATCGAGTTATTTGTCTTTAAAGAACAGTAGCATCAACATAAATGGCAATTATAGTGAGAAAATATTGAACAGGTGTGTAAGCAATATTATTAACATAACGATCAAGTGTATTTAGAGTGACAACCTTTTATTTTAGCAAAAAATGCCTCTTACAAAAGAACTATCCCTTAAATATCAGATAAAACATTAAAATCGTGCATTAAGCTGATATAAAAATTGCTGTAAACGCAGTTTAAGTAACAGCCGTGGTAACACATTAAACAAACTTTTTAAAGAGTCCTCAAAAATATTGCCAAAATAGTCGCAAGGGTGTGATTCCCAAGGTAAATGAGAGCACCAAGCGGCAGATAGAGACTCTAGCAGCAAATATATTGATGAACTGCGCTCAAATTAAGTCGGAGCTAAGTCTATCAATATGTCGACAACGCATACAGCAAATTTTCCGAAAGGAGTTGCATCTTCAGAATTAGTCCAAGGTACCCAATCCGCGCCTCAAGCAACATCACAGAATTCGCAAATAACCATTTATGAAAAGTACAAGTTTTGGGACGCAGAATTCAAATCCGTCATATTTAGTGATAAAAACAGTTTAACCTAGACGGCCCAGATGGATATAATAAATATTGTAGAGATCTGCGACGTCCCCGACCGACCCCTGATACAAGAACTACCATGGTGATGAATCTCTCATGGTATAGGCTGTTTTCAATGCTAAAAGAAAGTTGTCAATTCGATTTGGGCCTGGCCGAACTAATGCACAAATGTATGTAGAGGTGCTGGAAAGTAAGCTTATCACAATCCCGAAAGAGTTCCATGGTGACAATTGGATTTTTCAGCAAGAAAACGCTTCCATATACACTGCCCGGCGACAAAGGCATATTTCAGGTCCCACAATATTCCGATGTTACAGTGGCCGGCATACATTTCGGATCTAAATCCAATTGAGGATCTGTAGAACATCTTTTCTGCCAGGAAACTCGGCGCTGTAAAGCAGTCTGACACTTTAAAGCACCCTTAAAAGCAATTGTGAAGGTGTGGGAATATATTTATTTGAGTGTTTTACAAAACTTAGCTAATTCCATTCCCCGGCGGTTGCCGTTACTGCAAACGATAAGGGCACCATTTCCATTTAAAATAATAAAATACCACACATTTAAAAATTTGCACATATAGCAATTTTCTAAGAAAATATATTTAATTATTTTTGTTTATTAGTAAATTGTTTTAATGTCCAATACCTTTGTAAAAAAAATAATGTCACAAATGAAAAAGAATGGGAATGTAAATAACTAAGCAAAATATGTATGCATATATATCAATTTTACTGAGGTACTTGTTTCCAAATATACTTTATCATCTACATGTAAACATATAACAATTTATGCCGAATCAAGTAGCCTCTTTACAGTTCCTATACAGATTTAGAGTGACAATCTAGGTTTCCCCTTATAAATTAATTTATATATTTTCGTCTTAAACACGCCATATCTTTGCCAAATAAACTTATTTTAATGCCATAAAAATCACAAAATTATATCATATGTTTGGGCATATGCTGAAATGGCGAAAATATTAATCCAATTACCGCGAATCCTTAAATGGGATGATTTATTTTGATAAAAATGCGATAAATTGAAAAATGTCTCTCTTTAAAGGCCAAATTAGACACTTTTCCCTGGACTTATACAGTCCCTATGATTTTTAAAAATGCATGGATATGTACTTTGTCGCAATTAGTTCATAAACTCGGATATTTATGCCTAGTGTGGCCTCCATAAATCCTAGAGTGCCAAAAATACTTGGAAAGAAGAGCTGATAGAGCTAAACCGAAACCAGTTTTGGAATCAGTGAACATAAACTTATCATATTTTTAAACCAACAGGGCTGCACCTCACGAAGTTGGTCATTTCGTTGGCCTGTGTAATAAATCATCCCTCTGCACCACCAATATAAAAAATAGCTGGACTTTACATGAGGGAAATCCGCTGATTCGCTTTCAACAGGAAATATAAGCATCGCTATATCCGACCCACTAAGTTTGCTACATTAGAAATTATAAGAAATGAAAATCTAAAAACTGGTCTAATAAGTAGCAAGGCTCATTTCCAAGCTGTTTGAATTTATATGTTAAGGGGCTCAAATATCCCCGGTTACTGAATTAGATGACAAAAGTTGAGCGATTTGAAACCGCCTGCTCAAAGCCAAGTAGATTAAATGCGTACGGGTTTCCTTCCACATAACCTAGAAGGCGGTCTGATTTTTGGCACTTTGCAAATAAAGTAGTCCCAGTTTAGTTCGAAGTGCAATCGTTTATTCGAAAATCTCTAGAGATTTCCAGGACAACGCTGAGTTAGCCAAATCTTTGCCTAGATCAGAGTTCCCCAGCGATAGCCCCGGGAGCACGAACTAATTTGCCGAATGCTTGCCGAAGTCATACTTCATTGTGTGTTAGAAAGATACACAGTCACGTTTTAGCGCTCTCTTCTTGGGGAACCCTGGCCTAGAGTCATGAATTTAGCCCTTTCGCTGTAAATTATTGATATTTTGCTCAACAGTTTATAAAATTCTTGGTCAAATTTCGAAAGCATAATTTACCGCTGGACCTGTTGAAGCGTTTTACGGGATACATCATTAACAGAGAGTTGCAAAAATTACCTAATTTTCAAACACTCCCATCATTAGCTAGTACAACATTCAGGTTTTTTTTTTTAAATTTCCTTCTTGCCAAAGCCATCGCGTTTCTAGTGCCGACTAAAATTTTGAATAAAGTATATTAATTTTATTATACTGGGCAGCATCTTGGCGTTTTCTGGTAGTACCGAGTTTGCTGTTAAGGCGTTTTTGGAATTCCCAAGCTGTTATAACGGCGATGGCAACAGCAGGCCAAGACTGCTGATGATGGGACCGGGAGGTTCCTGCAACAGCAATCATCCAGATTTCTTTATGGTGTTGTGTGTTCTTGTTTTTAAAGCTCTGTGTAAACATAACTTGACACTGAGTCTGCTAAAAACTAGCTAGTTTAATTATCATTTAGGAAGTTAAACCAGTCACATAATAAAATGTCAAAATTTGCAATTTCTCAAGAACTGTACAAAAATTGTGCAATTGATTTTCGGATTCAATGGGCAGTTTTACATGGAGAAAACTGACTCAGCATTTCACAGAAAGCAGAGTATCGATGTAAACTAGTTAATATTATCATGGTCCATCAGCCATGTAGGCTCTGAGAATGAGGTGAGAATATGCTAAGATGCCGTACTCAGCAACCGAAAATGTGCTCTGGGGAATGAGCATGGTCATGCCAAGCTGAGAGTTCACAATTTAAAAAAAGTAATTTCAAAGAATACAAATATTTAAATAAAAAATAGTTTGGTTATTTTCTTGGCGGCTCCACAAGTCGAAGCTGTCGATTTGCAGCCCACTTAACAGTATTCAACCATTAAAAAGTATTTTGATACTAACCAGGCGCTGCCTCACTTATGTACACATCAGCCACGACTCAACCTACGCAGCCTCCACAACCCATTATGTTAGTAGCTACTCAGGCTGCCGTATCGCCCAGCCTCTCAAAATGCTGCTATGTTGCTATATCTTAGATCGCTTATTATACCATTGCAATCGCTTATATAATAATATTGCCTAGAAGTTTGCAACGCACAGAAATATTCATGTCCGACCCTATGAACTGTAAATATTCTTAATCAGGGAGACGAGCTGAGTGGATTGAATATTGTCCATCTGACTGTCCATCTGTCTGTCTGTCTGTTTCTACACCAACTAGTCTCTCAGTTTAAAAGCTATTGAGCTGAAACTTTGCACAGAGTCTTCTTCTTCTTCTCCGAACGGATTGGATGACTATATCTTATAGCTGCCAGAGGAACTATCTGGGGAAAAATAGGTCTGAGTGTGAAAAACAGGTTTCTTTTTAATGTTAAAGTCTCTAACTCACTGATTGTTTATGTTATAGGCTTTTACACAGTTTTGCAAATGTCGGCCAAAATAAGATGACTATTTATTATAGCTGTCGGTCGGAAAAAGGGTCTTTGTGGGAAAAATGTTTTTGTATTCAATGTTCGAGTCCCGAACCAGCCAAGGCTTTAAAACAGATTTGCATAATTTGGTCCAAATCTGATCGCTATATCTTATATCTGCCTTAGGAACCATCGGTGGGAAAATGGGTTTTAGTTAGAAAAGTTTTTGATTTTATTGCTAGCGTTCTTAAACTCTGAGATTTCAAAACATTTGCAAGGGTATTAATACTTCGGCACAGGTGAAGTTAGCTTAGAATTCTAATTTTTTTAAGCAAATCACAGCTGTCTTATTCGTATCTCGTATGTGAATACTTCAATATCCACGTCCGGCGAGCTGTCCGGACTTGTATAAAGGTGCACCTGCTTAACTTTTGTCTTCTTTCTTCTTTTTTTCTTCTCTCCTTTTTTATACCCTTGGAGAGGGTATATTAAAATTGTTCAGATGTTTGTAACGCATAGAAGGAAGGATCTCCGATCACATAAAGTATATATATTCTTGATCAGCATGACGAGCTGAGTTGATATAGCCATGTCCGTCTGTCCGTCTGTTTCTATGCTATCTCCTCCGTCAGTTTCAAAGCTATCTCAACCAAACTTTGCACGAAGTCTTTTGGTACAAATGCGCAGTACATTTGTCGGAATCGGCCGGATCGGATGACTATATCGTATAGCTGGCATAGAAACGATCAGTCGAAAAAGTAGTTCTAGTGAGAAAAACTTTTTTGTTTTCAAAATTTTGTCAAAATTGTGGTGCCATATAACAAACTGGCAGGCAGATATCATGCTCCAAGGGTATATAAACTTCGGTCGAGCCGAAGTTAGCTTGCCTCTATTTTTTTACTCTCATTTTGGATTTGTACCTCTGCACCTGGTTTCCCGCCCACAAGGAAGTTGCCAGAGGTAAAAGAAGTATTCCATTTACAAATTTGTACGAATTGGCTTTAGCTTGTTTGTGCCTAGTTTTTGTTTTGTTAATAACTTAATGAACAACTCATGTACATATGGTGGGACTTAAGAATCACTCAAAAAACCCCTATACCGCCCGTCATTAAGCGTAGGCAGCTTTTGTTTAGATCTGTGGTTTTGAAGGCACTTTTAATGCTATTGTACATAAGTTTTTCTATTCAAATTTCAAACTAGCATTTATTTGATTATATTCTAGTTAAGTGGGATATAGTTTTAGTAGAGAGCTTTTCATAGAACAATTTGTATAATTTTTGTTAGGGGAATTCACACCTTAAGCCTTATGATAAAAAGCGAGCACCCTAAGTTTCCCCTCACAAGTTCAATCACTTTGAAATACTTTTTATAGTTAAATGATAAAAAAATAAAAAGTACTGAGCTATTTATTTTGATATTACGTGATACTAAACTTACATAACTGACACAAGTGAAAAGCTGCCTGCAGCTACGCCTATCCAGCACCCGCCTCGACCTACACACACACACACACACACTCAAACACTTCTATCCAGCTGAACGAATTTGTTTGCCTAAACATTAAATCAATGATATACATACATATATTTATATATATATGAAATATATTTTAAACAACAAAATTTTTTATACTTACATGAACAACAACCAAAACCAACTTGAATGTGTTTTTTGCCATCTTCTAGCATGGAAAACCAAAATCAAATTTGAAAATTTTACATGATAATGGCATATATACATACATATATATATATACACCTAAACATCTATGAAATTTATCAAATTTCTTGTATAGTTCAATGAAAATCATTTGTATTATATATAAAATCGATAATAAACTTATGCTTCAACAGTCGGTGACAAAATCACATATATGTATGCATATACATTATGTATAACAAATTATACATACATACATTATGTACTTTAAATGTTGATAACCGCATGCATTGATTTCTATTAAAACGAAACACAACTGACATTTAAAACAAATTTACATATTAACAGAAACCACTGATCGGAACCGGCGTTACGCGTGACGTGACGTGGCCAGGCGTGATGGGGATGAGGAGAGGAGAACAGTGGTGCGCACGCAAAAGCCTTTTGCTAATTGCCGATAAAGCAGTTAACATTGTTAACTGATGCAAAGCAGTTTTAAACAAATTTAACATTTAAATTTACGCAAACAACTAAAAAGAAATTGAAACAACAAATATGTAAGTCATACGATTAACTGAATTATGGCAGCCTCATTTCGGTTGATTGAAAACCACAAACAGAAAATATTGTAAAAAATACTTGAAAGGTTTATTATTAATTTATAAGTAATAAAAACAAAAACAAACAACAAATCATAACAAACATAAACGATGTAAGCCAACTAGGAGCGAAAAAAGACCCAAACAACAACAACAACAAAAGCAAATGAAACCAAAATAAAAGAAAAATTATTTAAAATTTTCTACCCAGAGTTTTTTTTTAAAATCCTGAGAGAAAACGTGGTGCAGTATTTAATAACATTTTCTTACAATTTTTATGCTCCTTACCAAAGGTACGCACAGAATACTAAGTTTATGCAAAAGTATGTATCAGGTAGAAGGAACCAAGATCAACCCTTTAAAGTATATATATAAATAAGGATCGGATGAACTTAAGTAAAATGGTCACATTAGTGCCTCCATCTATTGGTCAGTTCTGAAAATCCGTCAGAATTACCCGCAACTGGCATTGTTCAAAGCAATAACAAAATTGTTTTATAAATAACATTCAAATAATTCAATTAATTTACAAAAATATTACGAGCAGAAAAGGTTGTAATGTTTCTAATGCTTAATTAGAGGGTTTAGCTGGCTGAGATCTAAAAGTTGCGTTTGTTCAGAACTGTAAGCAACTTTTGCATTGTACACCAAAAGATGTGGTTTAAAAACTTTCCGGTTTTATCTTCTCTGAAGACAGCATGTTGGCCAACTGGCCTCTCCTCACAATCATAATGTTAAAAAGCTGGGCAATAGCAAAAGGCAATAAATGCAAAAATTGACTAGCTTTATTGCAGTCATCTGTTTGGGTGACCCGTTATTTTCTTAAAAAAAAACTGCACACAACCGGTCATCTTTACCAGCTGAGAAGTAACTAGCCATTGAAAAGCTTCATAAGACATTAAATAATATGAAATAAGAAAAACATTGATATATTAAGAAAATATATTAATATTTTAATGAAAAAAGAAAGGGACTAATAAAGCCCCTTAAAAAAAGTCTTGCGGTATTTCCGCAAGCTTGTCTTTGCAAGCGCGTAGTTCTAGTTGTATTCGTCGCATCGGTTCACGCCAGAGCTTTTTGGAAAGCTCTTTTCACGCGCTAACACGTGTTTGATTTATTGTTGTTTGTTTTTAGTCATTCGTGAGTTATAGCGTCGCAGACATGGAGCAAAATAAAGAGAAAATACGGCATATTTTACAGTACTACTACGATAAAGGCAAAAATGCATCTCATGCTGCCAATAAAATTTGTGCAGTTTATGGACCCGATACAGTTTCCATTTCCACCGCACAACGATGGTTTCAACGTTTTCGTTCTGGTGCAGAGGCGATCGAAGATGCGCCACGGTCCGGAAGGCCTGTCGTCGAAAATTGCGATAAAACCGCTGAATTGATCCAGGGCCAGGAAGGTTCTTCTGTGTGTTTGGTGGGATTGGCAGGGAATCATCCACTATGAGCAGCTCCCCTATAGCCAAAAGCTCAATTCGGACCTGTTCTGCCAACAACTGGACCGCTTGAATGCAGCACTCATGCAGAAGAGGCCATCTTTGATCAACAGAGGCCGAATTGTCTTCCATCAGGACAACGCCAGGCCACACACATCTTTGGTGACGCGCCAGAAGCTCCGGGAGCTCGGATGGGAGGTTCTTTTGCATCCACCGTATGGTCCGGATCTCGCACCAAGTGATTACCAACTATTTCTGTCCATGGCGAACGAGCTTGGTAGTCGGAAGTTGGCCACAAGAGAGTCCTAAAAATTTAAAATCCACCTATAAATTTATGTCGTGCGTTGCTACTGCGCTCATTTCTAAGTTTCGTTCTCTTTTCTCTTTGTTGCTCATAACTAAGAATTGCATACAAATTCGTTTCATGAAAGTTGATTATCTTCATTCGTATTGCATCTTTGCATCGACATATCTTCGACCTAAGAGCATATTTTAGAATATGCTAACATATTTTAACCTATTTTGACCTATTTTGGAATATGTCATATGCTTTTACATATTAAGAGAGTAAGTATATGCTCCCAAGTAGGCATCTGCACATAAATATGCCTTTTATTAAGAGTTGTGGCCGTGTGTGGCCCAGAGGTTAGTGTGCTGGACTGCTGGGCGGGAGGTGATGGGTTCGATCCCGCCTCGGAGCATCAAATAATTCAAATTTTTTTTTCTTTCTTTAGAAAATAGCTTTTACACATCCGGTCACCTTCACCAGCTATTGGCGCCAACTGCGAAGTAACTTGCCATGAAAAAGCCAATTCTCAAACTTTGCTGTTCGGATCCGGCGTTAAACTGTAGGTCCCTTCCTTCACACACGCCAAAAGATTGAGGGAAATTGGCTTCGCGCGATCTTTCGCTTAGGGTCCTCCATGGTTGTTAACTCAATATTTACCTAAGAAACTACTATTAAATATTACAAATAATTGCTTTGCTATGATTGTGATCTTACCGAACCGCGATAAAATACAATGGATGACCATTGGTGAAGAGAATAGACCAGAGCCTACAGAATGTTTTATATAATTTCACTATGACGGAGATACGGAACCATATTAGTCAATATGCATAAACCAGGTCCACTATTTTCTAGTTCAACTAAGTACAGAAGCCAGGCAGATGAAATGAAAAATCTAAATTTCATTATATATTTTTATACCCGTTACTCGTAGAGTAATAAGGGTATACTAAAGTCGTGCGAATGTATGTAACAGGCAGAAGGAATCATTTCCGACCATATAAAGTATATATATTCTTGATCAGCATCAACAGCCGAGTCGATTTAGACTTGTCCGTCTGTCCATCCGTCCGTCCGTCTGTATGAACACCTAGATCTCAGAGATGGTAAGAGATAGAGGTTTGACATGTATGGGGCAAATGCATCCTTTATCTGCACTCAGATCAAGTTTGTTTCAAATTTTGGCCACGCACACTCCCGCCCCCGCAATTTGGAAAAAACGTTATATCTTCTACAGTTTTGAAGATAGACAATTCGTACCTTCTAGAGATAGTTAGTAATTAGCAAAATGCCGATCGATTTGCCGAAGAAATGATAAAGATAGGAGATAGGTTCTCAAGTTATGAGCAAAATAAAAAAATGTTGCATACTTTTTGGATGGTCACCCTAGGGAACGCATGAACACTGTTAAACACTGTAACGGGTATATCGAAGTCGGTTAGAGCCGACTTAAACTTACGCTCTCGTTATAATAAGGTGACGTGACCTGACAAACTTTTTGCTCGTGCGTCTACTGTATACATTCTCAAAACTGCCTTTTGCGGTCTGTACGAAACGACGCATACCGTACGAGAAAACGGAATTACAATAAGGTACAAACAATTTACCGTAATTGAGCTTTGATTAGTTCTCCACCATCTACAGTGCATAGTACCTTCTTGCCTCCGGTATTTTTTATGTTTCTAATCATAAGTACAGCATATTTTGACCTAATTTGACCTATTTTGGACCTATTTTAACATATTTTAGCATATGCCTTTTACCAAAAAAAATATTTTGGATATAATCTCCTTATAAAATTACTAATACTTTTATTAATCCAATGCCAAAATTTCGAATTTTTTAGACCAACAACAAAAAATAACCGAAAATTCGATGTCAACGAATAACTTACTATTGCCAAAAATTTAAAATAAACTTGATCTGCCGGCAAGTATAAAAAGTTTATGTCCCATACAAGCACGGTTGCCACCTTGGTGTTTTTGCACCAAAACTTGTTCTCTTTTTTATTTTCCCTTTCTTATCGTTTTTTTCGCTGTCAACACTAATGATAGTTGTAAATATCTTAAATATATTTTTATGTATGAAAAATATTTTCAAAATACACATATTACATTCATACATATTTTTAAGGAATATGGAACTTAGTGCTTTAAGTTAGCGACTTAAATTCTATTTATGGCGCGCTGACAAAATTTTGTTGGTGTGAATGCCCAACAATACATACAATATGGATAGCCAGTGTATAGAGAAATCCACAACTTTAAAAGTAAAGGAAACGATACCGAGCTTTACTTGGGCTGCTTCTGAAAGTAATGAGGCGGTTTGATTTTAGACGAGAGATATTAAATATCTCATTATGATTGCACCAGCCAACGTAATTCGGGCAAAGAAACGAAATAATGCCACTAAGTGAAAACTTGAAGAATTTATGTTGACCGGATCCTGTTGAAATAACTTCCAATGGGCCAATTAAAGTTGACAGAAGCTACGTTACAAAAAGAAAAGATATTTCCTTATTTTGGGAAAAAGTGGCAAAAGTAAAAAATGGGGTTAATATTGAAATCTTTAAGGAATTAGTTGGATATATAGAAATATATTTTCCATTTCACACAGCTTCGATTCGGCGGAGGGTATTTTTTGCCATAAGTTTAATAAAAACCAAATTGAGAAACAGACTTGAATTTTATTCAGAGTGAAACTCTGTAAGAATACATATACATATACAAATTATTGTGGTCTAAAAATAACTTACAAATATAGAAAATCATGACAAGTACAAACAAGTAAGAGTGTTTCGGACGAGTGCCCCGACAGCAAAATACCCTATACCAAGTACTGTGGTTCCTTTAGCTTTGGATTCTTTTTTTTTAATTAATTCAAAAAAATGGGGAGGCGCACTTGCATATCTACTTAAATGCCAAAAATTGTGGCACTATATATAACAGTCTCTGAGATCGACGCGTTCATACAGACAGACTGATGGACATGGCTAAATTGATTCGGCTGTTGATGCTAATCAAGAATATAAATGTATACCCTATGGGGTCGAAGGTGATTCCTTCTGGCTGTTACATACATTTGCACAACTTTATGATCCCCTTTTACAAATTTTTAATGAGTACAGGGTTTACAAAAATTGATTGTTTTTACTTGTACTTTTAAGAATTCTCAATGAAATGAAAATATAACATGAATAAATGAAGAACATTTTTTAGGATTTAAGGCCTAATTCCAGATGACAAAAAAAGCAATTTTTATGTTGAAGTTCACATGAATAGAAACACTTTTGAACTGTTTTGAAATCTAAATGCTAGTGCAAAGCAGCCTTATTTGAATAAAATACTGTGCCGAAATAAAAAATGTATGTCATCTGGAATCAGGCCTTTAATAATGAATATTGACTGTTTTGGTTATTTTAAATGTTAACAAGTTAATTAAAAGGTACAAGAAAAAATTTTAGTTTTTATTTGTATGTTTATAAACACTTAAGAAATGAAATGGATGTGCGATTTTACGTTATTGACAAAAAGATATATTGAAATTATAACATGAATAAGGAAGAAAAAAGTTTTGGCTCTTTTTTATGAAAATGGTTCTTTTTTTAAATTTTTTTGGTGCATTATTTTATACTCAAGTGGCAACCGTGCATACAAGTCAAACCGCTATCTTTTACCATCTTTGAGATCTGTTTTTTCATACGGACGACCAGACGTAAAGACGGAGATGGCTATATGGACTCAGCTGTTGATGCTGATCAAGAATATATGTACTATATAGGGTTGAAAATGATTCCTTCTCCCTGTTACATATTTTTGCACAAACTTAATATTCGCTGTGTACCTTTGGTTCACAGTATAAAAAAAGGTGTGAGTGTCGTTAATACTCGCGTGGCATTGATGTGAAACATGATGCTAAATTTAGGGCTTAATTTCAAGATAACAAGCTCTCTCAATAGTATATAAATCCGTAATGACAATCTTTCAAAAGAAGAAAACTAACAGGGAAGAGTTGTGCCAACAACAAAATCACTTGCTACTGTGTTTTCTTTCTTCTTATTTGTAAGTCTGTTAAGTCTCCTTCAAGTCACTCTTAAGTTATTGGTTAGTTTGGTTAGTCACTGTGAGGTCACTGTTTAGTAACTGTCAAGTCAGTGTTTAGTCACTGGCAAGTAACTGTTAAGTCATTGCCAAGACACTGTCAAGTCACTGTTAAGTCGGTCTTTCCCCCCACTTTCGACCACTTTCTCCTCACTTTCCCACCAATTTCCCCCTACTCTTTCCCCACTTTTCCGCCTCTTTCCGCCATCACCCCCTTTCTTCCTCTTACCCCCCGCCCACCCTTTGCCAAACCCTCTTGAGTGTGTGCAAAACGTCAGCGTCACGTGACGCTGAAGTAAGATTTGGCTCCAACCAAAATCTTCCATACCGAAATTAAAGATGTTTCACATCAAACAATTTTACTTTAAATATACTTACATATGTATATGTACCTATAGTACTTACTTTATTTAAGTTTAAGGTGATTTCTCCATTTTCTAACACTTACCGAAAGTTTATTGTTTGCACAAACCAAAACAAAAGAATTAGGATCATTAACTTGTGCATTGATTATTCTAATTACTGTCACATGTCTCGGGTCACACGCTCGAGATATGCTCATTTGTGGTGACGTCTAAATACCAATTTCTAGATTTGGGGTAACTAAATGGGCTGATAGAAGTGATGTTCACTACAAAGTGTAAGTTATCTTATTTATTCATTAGTCTACATTTAAATTAATATGAGACATAACCAACATCTGTTTTCCCCTGGAAGACTGTAATATTATGGTGTGCAGAAAATTGGAGTGAGAGGTTTTTCTACTTGACGTGATTTATCCTTGTCCCTTAGTACAAAATTCAATGGTTTTTCTTTCCGAAGTAAACCAACCTCCATTTATTTAGTTTTGTTATTTAAAAACTAAACGTTTCTTTGTACAAGATAACAGTTAATTGCCGCTTAGCCAAGTCACAAACCCATAAAAGCTTTGCGGTTTGCAGTTTCAGCGAACAAATTTGTCAAGTAAAAGTTTTGGCCCCAAAATCTTAATACCCGGAGTGGGGGCTAAGGTCACAGCTTGATGCCTTTTAATGTTAGCCACCAGTCGAAGTGAACGGATGCAATTACTCAAAAAGCTAATGTTGATGCCATAATGCGAACCGTTGGCCTTTGTGCATTGCATTGTACAATCTCCTCAACAACAATGCCCGTGTATGGGTGAGTGAGTGAGTGTGTGCGAGTTTAAGTTTATGTTTCGGCACAGGTGAACGTTCGATTTATGAGGCAACAACAGGGTGAGGCAAGACTGGTAAGTTTGTTGGCTGAGAGTTCATACTTTCCCTCTTATTTTAGATTCCAAGTATTACCTTTTTTTAAATAGAATAAGTACTAACAACCTATTCTAGATAAGAGACAATTTGTTCAAGATGAAGTCAGCTGATTGACATGTATTTCCCAACTTTAAATGTGAAAATGCAAATCGTTAATTTATATATGTAAAATTTGTGTTGAATAATACATTTGTCATTGTTGTTATCTGTTTGTGATTTTTTGATGTGTAATTTAGGAATGACCCTAGAAGGAAAGCTGTGTTTCCCAGAATAATAACTTTTGCATTTCAAAGTTGTTAGTGGCAAAGCTATTAACAAATAACAGAAAATTCGTTTTGCTTAAAAAAAATCACCATTACATTGGCCTTGGCGCTTCTAAATAGGTGATTTGTTTTAGAAAACGGTCCATCACGTCTAGATTTTTGGTAATTTCAACTTAAGGTGGCTTAAAATGCTTATTTTGACACACTTTGGGTTCGTTTTATGGGGAACATGCATATTTGATTCAACCATTCATATTATCCCAGAGTACAATTTATTAGATTTATGAAAACTTATCCCAAACTGCCCAAAATAATGCCCAAAGGTCTGCAATGTATTGAACTCTAAGAAGGTATTATTTTCAACAATATTTATTGCATACTTATGGGCCGTACACAATGATGTCAATTCGAACACTTATACTCAAAATGGGTTATCCTTGCCCAAAAAAATCTTAGAATCGATTGTGATTGTTTATTTCAAAGTTAAGAAAAAATACTTTACCATCATATAAAAAAAATGGAAATTAAAGTGTAAGTTGCCCAGAAATCGCTTTAAAATAGATCCAAATAGTGCACTTAAAGTGCGGAAAATCCAGACGTGATGAGCTATTTTCCGAAATAGATTCGTGTTCAGCACTCCAAAATCATCTTAAATCACGACAATCCCTTCAATAAATCCCTACGTTAAACACAACAATGTTGGTGCAAATCTGTCAGATCGACTATATAAAATAGTGGTGTAGTGCTGCTAATCTGGATATGTAAACTAAATTTGAGGCGAAATCATAGAAAATAATTATTCCTATAATCGGCGGGGTAAATTTAATGATTTAGTACGATATACCTTGAAAAAAATTTATTCGTTTTTTAATTTTGAAGAACTTTAATCTTAAAACTATAGTTGAGGGATAGATGAGGGCAGTATGGATAACTATCTAAATGGAGAGAGCAAGCAGAGTTAAAGTATATATCGCTAAAAACTAAAATCAAGAAATAGGGCTATAAAGATCACTCTTAGATCAAGAATTTTTAATCTAACCGTACTTCTGAAACTCAACATTCTTGATTTTCTATTAGAAAAGAGGCTTGTCTACTAAATTCAAGCTCTTATGATTGGCCCAAGTTTTCATTCTAAATGTTTTCACTTTAATGTCCATTTTGAGTTTACATGTAGCAGAGACCGAAGAACCGAACTCGTTTTCTAAATTTTTCAGAGTGCCCAAAAAAGTAGGGCAAGGTAGTGGGTTCAAGTTCCAGAAGCAAAAGTTTATGAAACTGAACAAAAAAGCAAAATCATTTCCATGTAGCAAAATTACATTGGTTCGGTAGAGTTGCCCTGTAACTGTTTTACCATGTTGTAGCAGCTCACAGTACACCACGCCCAATTGGTCCCATTAAATACAGAGCACGCAGCTTTGAAGTCGATTTTTGTTTCAAATATTAGCGAACAGTTCTATTTCCTGCAAATTGTGATTTGTTGGCACAAAAGGTGACATTAGAATATGGCATACAAACACTATGTTGTTTGCACTTCAGCGAAACCTAAGCCTTAATATGAGGACACCAAATTAAATTGGTTGCGAAGTTGTTCGATAAACTTCCGTAAAAAAACTTCGGCCTCTATTCTTAAGTGTAAAGCTTTGTCTTATGAAATATAGGGGGACGAAGACGATGTCCCCCTAGTCAACTTTGAAAGATTCTATGAACGGTGGATTTAAAAATTGGTAAACAAGTTAGTACCCCTCAGCTGGACCAAGTTTACAAAAATTTCAAATTTTATTATATTTCTTTTTTCTTCAAGATCTCGGCGCATGCTGACCCCAACTATGTATGTGTCAGAAGTTGAATTTTGTAATCATCCTTTTATTAAGCCTCTAAGATCTATACTCAGAATAAATACCAAGAACTGTTAAATCAAGTACAAACGGTGTCTATAGTGCGGTAAGGTTCAAATTACTTGGTTCATGTACAAAATTCATATTTGAAGTCATATTTTTTCAATCCTGAAATACTTGACGTAGGACTGTTTCATTTCAAGTACATTTCGAAATATTTTAATATCATTTTGATCATACTTTTGAGTTGTAGTGGTCTGCAACTCTTCAAAATTCAACATCAATACATTTTTGAAGCAAAACCAAAGACCAAGATGGTGTTACTGTAGGTCAAAAATGTACCCTCACTCCTTAATCGGAGCGTTGGAACCTGGTGGGCATTTTTAGAATAGATTTTAAGTAATTCTCATTTTGTGATTGCACAATTTTGTCCTCAATCCGAATTAAGAATCTTGAACTAAGAATGCGCTTTTCTTAAGTTTAGCAGCGTATTGTAGCTACGAAAAGTTCTTGATTGAAGAACGATTGTTTTCATTTTAATAACATTAGCTGTCGTTTTTTAATTCTAGAATGCTTCGTACTTAATAAAAGTACACGTAAGATCAAAACAAACTTAAAATTTTTGAATACAAACTAAACTCTTCTAGACTTTAGAGCAGGGTTCCCCAAGGGGAGAGCGTTAAACCGAGACTGTGTCACTCTCTAACACACAATGAAGTATTACTTCGGCAATCATTCGGCAAGTAAGTTCGTGCTCCCGGGGCTATCGCTGGGGAACTCTGCTTTAGAGCTGTAAACAGTTTGCTCTCTCACCTGGCCTCACCTTGTCAAGGCAACATGCTTCGATGTGTGAGAGATAAAGAAAGAGCGTGAGCTTTAAGAGAGTTATGGGCCAACTTAAGTTTGCTGCTCACGTAGCGGCGCGATCTCGTGTAGGAGGCAACCACGAAGCAACTACCAAGCACTCAGACCAGACCAGTTCGCACAATCCAGCCTGCCCATCAAAAGTCAGTCTGCGAGGCCGCTCCAAGCGCACAAGTCCGGCAACGCGGGAAATACATTTTTCCAGTTTGAAAAGAAAAGAAAAGTTCAAAAAGTTTGTTTCTTGAGTTGTTTTCAACGAAAGTGAATACTGCGGCATGCCAGTACGCCCCTAAGCATTCCCCCCCCCAAAGTGACAGACGTGAGGTAGAAGGAGGGAGAGAGAGGAAAAGCCAAACAAAACAAAACAAAAAACACACAAAACAAAATGAATCAAACACAAGTGAATAATTTTCTGAAATGCTTCCTGCAAATTGATGAGCATGAGCCCGTTAGCCACTGGGCAGGGCAGCGTCAGCACGATCATCACGAAACTCATGGGGAAGAGGAGCACGACCACGACCACGACCACGAGCATGAGACGGGCACGGAGGGAGTACTGTTAGCCAAAGTGACCGCCATGGTGGTTTTATTCTGTGCCAGTGCCTTGTGCGGTTCCATTCCCTTCCTGCTGAATCGCTGCTATCGCTGGACGGAGAATCAAACCAATGCACGTTCAGCCACTGTGGTCAAGTGTCTGCTGTACTTTGGAGGTGGTGTACTCTTGGCTACCACTTTTCTGCATTTGCTGCCCGAGGTCCAGGAGGTGGTGGAACAATTGCAGGAGTGTCAGGTCATAGGACAGTTGAGCTTCCCCTTGGCTGAGCTTTTAATGTGCTGCGGCTTCTTTCTGATGTACTTCATCGAAGAGGCCATGCACACCTATGTGCACAAACACCACAAGGATAAGGCCGGTGAAGCCTTTGAGCGTGGACAGAGCATACGCAATAGTCACCTGCTTAAGAGCACAGAAGCAGCACCAGCTAATCCCCTGGCGGGCAATGGCAATGCAGCCGCCGAATTGGGCACCCTCTCAGTGCAGAATTTGATCCAGAATGATCTCGAGCAGCAGAAATATGGAGTGAAACCGGCTCATCATCATCATCACAATCATGGTCACAGTCACAATCACAGCCATTTACCTGTGGCTAATGACGATGGCGACGATATGTTGGCCTCCTCACTGCGTGGCCTCTTCATTGTCTCCGCCTTGTCGCTGCATGAGCTCTTCGAGGGCATGGCCATTGGTCTGGAATCGACAGCCAGTTCGGTGTGGTTCATGTTTGGGGCGGTCTCTGCTCACAAATTGGTCTTGGCCTTTTGCGTGGGCGTGGAACTAATTGTGGCACGCACTCGTGTCAGCCTGGCGGTTATCTATGTGCTCACCTTTGCTGTGGTCAGTCCCTTGGGCATCGGCATCGGCATACTGATCAATCATAGCCAGGCTGCAAGTGGACCCAATCTTGTGTCAGCCATATTGCAGGGCTTTGCCTGTGGCACACTCATCTATGTGGTGTTCTTTGAGATCCTGTCCAAGAATCGCTCCGGACTGAGAGCCTATCTGGCTTTATTTGTGGGTTTCCTAGTGATGTTTGGACTGCAGCAACTGGGTGAGTGAACTTGGATGATTTGTTTTTGTGTCTTTGTCTCAACCGGAATTGTTTCGGGTGAATTGGGAACAGGTTCTATGGTAGACTCATATCGATTTCGTTGTTGGCCTTGTAAGAAACCTTGTGGCGGATTTTTTATTGTTTGTACTTCACCAGCAGGTGAATACTTGTGTTCCCTTATGCTAATAATGAAATCATTTGCGGTGTTGCGGCTGGGGATGCCCGTCCACAGAAAAAGTACCTGAAATGACATGTACTTCTTCGGAGCGTGCTTCACCATATTGTGTGTTAATCAACTGGAGATACCAGATGTGTCAACAAACAATTTGTGGGTGGATGAAATACAATGGAATAAATTTTAATGGTTACATCACTTAGCAATGATTGTACTCAAATAACTCAACTTTAAATAATTGTAAACTATTTTAAAATATTTACCATCCGTTCTGTTCAAGCATTTCATTTCGGTTGCAGCAGGAATTCCATTTTGGTAGTATAATTTATCAGTGGTTCAAAGGCTCCAGAATCAGAGTGATTGAGATTACACAAGGCGGCGAAATTTCACGATTTCCAGTTTATAAAAGGAATGGTAATGATTCTAGATGATTTTTTGTTTTGGGAAAGAAATTCGAAGTGTGGACAAAAGTCTACTAAGCAAGCCTTTTCCCACTTAATGAAGACCAAACAAAATTATTTTATGGTAAGGAGTGAGGGGGGACGACCACCTCCTCTATTAAATAGTCTATATGGTTTATAGTATATTTTTGATTTTCCGTTGGTTCCCCAAAGTTTTTATACCCGTTACTCGTAGATTTCGAATTTTCACCCTCAGGAACGCAGGAAAGCTGTTAAACATTTATTTTTATGAGTAACGGGTATATCGAAGTCGGTTAGAGCCGATTTTAACTTATGCTCTCGTTTTTTTCTGAAAAGTGTAAAGTTCAAATTGTTTGTTATTATTTTTACTTTGTTTGTGAGTCGAGCTGCTTGAACACAGAAGGCGGCATCTTAGCACTCAAAGGAAAGAATGTATCAGTGCAGATGGTCAGAACGTTGCCTTAGAGCTGCGAGGTCGTGGCAAAGATTTATAAGTATTTAACATTTTTAATATTTTTTCCTTCTTAATTTTTTCAAAAACATCAAAATAGAATGCACATAAATTAATTAGCCCCTTTTTGGACCTTTCCTATGTTTTCTTCATTTTTATGCTAACTAATATCTGTCGTTGAAACTAGGCTGCAAACCTTTCAGTAGCTTATTTATATTTTATACTTCAATAAGTAGTTGGACGAATTCTTCCGCGGCTTTCAAAAGAGTCTGATGTCTAAAATTTTCGATTGCTTTATATTTGTTCATCTTAACCGCATCTTTATTCAATAATGAAAATTATGGAAGCTTTTATAACAAAGACTTAAGTCAAATTTTGACCCGAACCTGACCCTTGACTAAAAAGATAAGGTCTAGTTGGGGTTCAAGTTTGAGAAGTCTAAAGTCTAGAACGTTCGGTTCCAGGTCCGGTGGGAGGGATCCAAAAAAATCCCGAACCGAAGCGATTCTACGATGTGCGGCTTAGGATCAGGAAATCAAACCGAATCGTATTTCGGTTCCGGTTCTGTTTTGGTTCTGATATTATTTCGGCTTTCAGTTCCGTACCGGTATCCAGATTTTTATTTCGGTGTACCGGTACGTACCGGTATGGACCGTTAAAATACACAGAAAAATGGGTCCACTCCAATTTTATCTTCATTATTTTTTTATCTTCATTATTTTGTTTTGTTTATCAAGAAAAATTTGATGTTACGAACCTGGAACCGAACCTATTCTTCCTCTTCTGTTTGAAAAAGGTTCGCTTTAAAAAATATTTTTTCAGTTTCTAAAATTATCATAATTTTTTGACCATTTAAAAATTATTTTATAGTGCTGATTTGGAGCATTATCATTTAAAAAACAAGTGAGAAAGTCGGTCAAGCCCGACTATGTCATACTCTGTACCAAGAGCAGGAGCTGAATGCAACGTTTCTGCTGCGCTCATCTCTAAGTTTCTCTCTCTCTCCCTCTCTCTTTCACTCACACGTTGTTGAATAAAAATGCGGGGTTGGTTGTGAGCGCGTGGGGGGGGGGTGGGGGAGGCGGGAATTTATTTTTGGTCATAACTTGAGAACCGCTCATCCGATCTTTATCATTTCTTCGGCAAAATTATACATTTTGCTAAATACTAACTATCTCTAAAAGGTACGAATCATCTATCTTCAAAACTGTAGGAGATATAACGTTTTTTCCAAATTGCGGGGGCGGGAGGGGGCGTGGCCAAAATTGAAAATAAACTTGATCTGCCTGCAGCTATAAGAAGCATTTGTCCCATACATGTCAAACCTCTATCTCTTACCATCTCCGAGATCTGTTTGTTCATACGGACGGACGGACGGACGGACAGACGGACAGACAGACAGACGGACAGACGGACGGACAGACGGACAGACGGACATGGCTATATCGACTCGGCTGTTGATGCTGATCAAGAATATATATACTTTATAGGGTCGGAAATGATTCCTTCTTCATGTTACATACTTTTGCACAAACTTAATATACTCTGTGTACCTTTGGTACAGAGTATAATTATATCCAATCTGCATATTACGACTTCTAGAAGGAAATAAATTGAAGTTGTCAAATGACAAATCAAATTCTTTTATTGATTTACATCAAAGGTGCGGCACTCTCTTCATTTTAAAGTCCAAGCCCATATGTAAGCCGACCGAACCTTCTTCAGAATTTAAGATTTTTGCAGCCTTGGTCTGAGCATTTTGTTAAAGATTATCATGAAATTATAATAAGAATCTAGGAATATAGGATGCAACATTTATATAAAGACTGGTTTGGTATTTTTATACTCTGTACCGAAGGTACATAGAGTATATTGAGTTTGTGCAAAAGTATGTAACAGGAAGAAGGAATCATTTCCGACGCTATAAAGTATATATATTCTTGATCAGCATCAACAGCCGAGTCGATATAGCCATGTCCGTCTGTCTGTCCTTCCGTCCGTATGAACAAACAGATCTCAGAGATGGTAAGAGATAGAGGTTTGGCATGTATGGGACAAATGCTTCTTATACTTGCAGGCAGATAAAGTTTATTTTCAATTTTTGCCACGCCCCTCCCGCCCCCGCAATTTAGAAAAAACGTCATATCTCCCGCAGTTTTGTAGATAGATGATTCATTCCTTCTAGAAATAGTTAGTTATTCGTAATATGTATCGATTTGCCAAAGAAATGATAAAGATCGGATGAGCGGTTCTCAAGCTATGACAACAAAATAAATTCCCCCTTCCCCCACGCACTCACAACCAACACCACATTTCATTCAACAACGTGTGAGAGAAAGAAAGAGGGAGAGAGAGAGAAACTTAGAGATGAGCGCAGCAGAAGCGTTGCATTCAGCTCCTGCTCTTGGTACAGAGTATGACATAGTCGGGCTTGACCGACTTTCTCACTTGTTCTACATCACAATACAAAAGATTTGTCAAGTCAGACTTTGTTTTGAATGCACACGATTTAAGGGTACAGTATACCTTCAGAAAATTTTACTCGTTACTCGTGGAGTAAAAAGGGTATACTAAAGTAGTGCAAATGTATGTTACAGGCAGAAGGAATCATTTCCGACCATATAAAGTATATATATTCTTGATCAGCATCAACAGCCGAGTCGATATAGACATGTCCGTCTGTCCGTCCGTCCGTCCGTATGTATGAACACCTAGATCTCAGAGATGGTAAGAGATAGAGGTTTGACATGTATGGGACAAATGATTCTTTTATCTGCACGCAGATCAAGTTTGTTTTAAATTTTGGCCACGCCCACTCCCGCCCCCGCAATTTGGAAAAAACGTTATATCTCCTACAGTTTTGAAGATAGACGATTTGTACCTTTCAGAGACAGTTAGTAATTAGCAAATATATGCGCTCTCGTTTGAAATCCATGTTTGAAATCTATCAAAAATATTTTTTATTTCATCGAAAACAGTTGTAAGTGCGATTATCTCCGAACAATTATTTCCAAAATGGTTGCAAAAATTTAAAAAGTATCTGATGACTGATTTTATTTATTATATTATTATATAAATAGTTTTTTTTTGTAAAATGTTAAATTGGCTATACAGCTCCTCCAACGGGTCCAAGCCAAGCTTCTCTCAATCTCTTGGCGTGTGTGCTTTAAATTTTTCGCACAAGAAAATTGGACCTACAGTTTAACGCCGAGTCCGAACGGCAAAGTTTGAGAATTTGGTTTTTCATGGCTAGATACTTTACAGCTGGCGCCAATATGATGTGTAAAAGTTTTTTCTCTAAAGAAAGAAAAAAACTTTTATTATTAGATGTTCAGAGGCGGGATCGAACCCACGACCTCCCGCCCAGCAGTCCAGCACACTAACCACTGGGCCACAGACGGTCATACCCACCATTCTGTTGTGAACTAGGATATTTTTGATCGGTCGATAAATAACGGAATAACATATTTTCTTAAGTAAACCTGGTTCTCAGTATTAGCATCAGTATTGGTATCTCAGATTAGCTCCTCAAAAAATGTTTGCAACCATGGGCCTATGTTTAAATTTTTGCCTAACTTTGAACAGGAATACAACAACCGCAAGAACAACAACAACAAAAATTTAATTTAATTTAATAATTTAATTTAACCACTTATAGTTTTTGTGTAATTTCATTTTTTGTAAACCTTTAAAAAATTACATCTTAAGGTATATAGTACACTTAACCAAAAGTCCCCCAAAACTAACAACCGAAACTGTACCGGTACAACGTTTAGGTACTTTTTGGTCTTTTCGGTTCCAAGAATATCGGTTCTCGGATACTGGTACACAAAAAATATGATATATCGGTTCCGGTCTTGGTTCCGAGTTTTAATCGGCTCTTCTCTGTCTACAGTTCCGGTTTGATTCGCTGCTTAGGATCGCTTTGCAGCCTTGCATTAAAATATTAATTCATGTTGATGAAATATCCTTTTTTTCGTTTCATTTCATATTTCACAAAAGAAAATAAGGTTTCTTAGAACGTCATATTTTCGAAATTCGATCCCAATTCGACCATTTTTGCAGCATATTTTAACAAATCTTTCAAGATATCATCGCAAAGTACTACTTATTAGCTTTAAAATAATATATCCTAAACCATTAAATGATTTTTGTTAGCGAAAGTATGTTATTTTGAAATGAAAAATTTGTCTATTGCCTATAAAAGTACAATAGGCTAGTCATTTGTGTTGAATCTTTTCAACAACACCCACTGCATATTCCCCATAAATTAGAAAATTTAATTCTGCGCTAAAAATATCGAACAATTGCTTGGAATAGACTATTTCATGTAGAGTCCAACACTAAATGTAGGTTTAGAAAGACAGAGTAGAGCCTTGGAAAAATTTAAGAAAGTCAGTCAAGCCCGTGGCAGAAATGGAAAATAAACTTCAACTGACAAAATGACTGACAGATGGATGTTGATCAAGAATAAATATTCTTCAAGCAAATATACCTTCTGTCAGATTATTACATTTACACAAGCACATTAACAACCAAAAAAAAACAAAGACTTGACATTTACAGAAAGCAGTTTTGTCTGTGCAGTACTTTTTAAATTGCGTCTTGATCTTATCATTAACCACTTCAAGTTCTTTCCCTCTCGCCTCGACGGCATAGAAGTGAGTTTGAGGAGCAGAAATTACCAGACCATCTTCGCCACTTACCAGTTCTTAGGTTAAATATTTGCCCATCCCTTTCTAATTAACCTCTCGAAGTATCTGATATAGAGGTCCCAGCGCCACTATAGTTTATGTCTTCACAATGTTTTACTCGGAAGAACACCAAATGTTTCGTCGATTTCGTTAGATTTACGGTTTGGAATTGTTTGAGTATTAATTTAACAATTTTACGTTGGAAGGTTTTTGAGTTGTCTTACTTCTTGGTGGGTTTTAAGAAAGCTTCAAAGATGTAATACTTGAGGGTTTATAGAAATGAGGCATGATTAGTTCCATAAACATAAGCATTGTCGTCAAAATAAGGCAAAAACTGAATTTAAGTTAGTTCTGCTACGTTTTCGAAACCATTTTATACTTGGTTTGAGAAACGAATCAGGCCGTCGGTCATTGTGGGGTTATAATACACTCAGAAAATTGTCCGGAAATTTTGAAAAATTTCTGTATTTAAGAATCATGATCAGACATCGATTCTGCACTCCACAGCAGCAACAGCACTGTTTGGCCATAATTTCGAACGTATTGCATTCAGAGTCTTCCCGAAATTTGAAGAGACCACATTGCAAAAACATCGACATCCATTAATTAAATTAGGGGTTCAACAAATGTTTGGGAATCACAAATAAGTACAGTCTCGATGGTGTTTTTCCTGCACCTCTCGCAGTTCTTCTCTTACTCCCATTCCTATTACGATATTTGGTTTAATAGCACGTGACCAGCTTTTCAAAGGAGCCAGGGAAGAAGCAGAGAATTGATGAGATAACGAGAGCGCAAGTTAAAGTCGGCTCTAACCGACTTCGATATACCCGTTACTCATGAAAAAACATGTTTAACAGTGTTCCTGCGTTCCTTAGGGTGAACATCTGAAAAGTATGCAACACTTTTTAAACTCGGCTATTTTTCATATTTTTGTTCATAACTTGAGAACCGCTCATCCGATCCTTATCATTTTTTCGCCAAATTTATTCATTTTGCTAATTACTAACTATCTCCAGAAGGTACAAATCGTCTATCTTTAAAACTGTAGGAGACAAAACGTTTTTTCCGAATTGCGGGGGCGGGCGGGGCGTGGCCAAAATTTGGAATAAACTTGATCTGCCTGCAAGTATAAGAAGCATTTGTTCCATACATGTCAAACCTCTATCTCTTACCATTTCTGAGATCTAGGTGCTCATACAGACGGACGGACGGACGGACAGACGGACAGACGGACATGTCTATATCGGCTCGGCTGTTGATGCTAATCAAGAAAATATATACTTTATATGGTCGGAAATGATTCCTTCTGCCTGTTACATACATTTGCACGACTTTAGTATACCCTTTTTACTCTACGAGTAACGGGTATAAAAATATTCCAATACATCCCACTTCTTTATTCTGAAAATCTCTGAGCGCCAAGTTGTACCTCTGTTTGCGTGTAGTAAATGTCCCAAGTTTGAGAAGCATTGAACAAAGTTCTCAGCACAAACTTTTCAAAAGTAACCCCCAATTTTCGCCCACTTCGGAATTGAGTTTTCTAAATTTTCTTTCATAGTGCCCTCCTACATAACTGCGCAAAGGTCTATGCCAAGTTTTAGATCTCTAGTATAAGCGATCTGGGCCGCGGGCGAATTGATTTGAAACCAATTTGCGGAATCGAGGTCAGAAATAGAATTTGTATCCCAATAATATGATCTCTCACTAATTTACGCCATATATTAATATAATTCTAATATAGTGATTCGTTCTTTCCATCCTTACAGGTGCCACTGGCGGTGGTCACGGTCATAGTCACAGTCACAGCAGTTGTTTGACATCCACAGACGATCATCACGATCACTCAGAGACTGAGACTCAGCATGGCGGCCATGCGCATCATCATGATCATTCCGAAGAAGTGGCAACTATGCACAATTATGAGCAACAGTTGCAGGTTCTACGACAGGTTACCCAAAAACTGCTCGAAACGCATCCCAAGCAGGAGAAATAACTGCGTATAACTACTTAACTAACTGCTAAGCAGAGATCTGTGTATATATGTACTTGTGTAAATGTACTCTACATCTTATTTATGTATTTAGTAATAAAGTTATTAATTACCAAGACAAACAAATTGTTATTCGAAATTCCAATTTCAGCGCAATATATTTTTATGATGAACTTAGAGTACACAGCCGCAGCTGTACGTGCGCGGGCATAAAATCCCCCCAATCAAAGGCCACCTCAGGTACAAATTCCTAGCATTGTGAAATTTCAGCACGATATCTCGATTGGTGGTGTGCAAATCGTAAAGTGCTTAGAACGGGGCCCCGAATCGGACCATGTTTGTAGGGGTGGGGAGGCCTCGTCTAGGCGTTTGTTGCATAGCAAACAATAAATAAAATTTCAAGCTGATAACTCTGTTGCTTGCGCAAAATTTTAACACGATATCTCCACGTTTGTACATTGTGTATGCTGACTCCTACATATGCTCTCTCTCGCGCTTGGCAACATTCATGATAAGTGCCAGTTCTGCCTAAGTCAACCTCCCCGCCACTTCACACCCGCCCCAAGGCGAGGGCACATGCGAATGCGAGTGCAGCGGAAGTGTGAATTGCCAAGTGGTAACAATATTTGACATCCCATGAAAACATCTCCGCAACTTAATTAGCGAATACGGCTCGAGCTTATTTACATCTGCTAATGCCACTCACCTTATCAGGGGCGTGAGAGAGAGTGACACAGAGAGAGCAGGCCATATCAGTTCAGTTTCATCATGCCTATCTGATATACATTGTAGTTTATGATAAATTCTAACTGGAACAATCAGAAGCTCCCCAAAAACATTGCAAAATCAAAACTTCGGGCTTTCTTCACATCCCCCAAAGCAATATCTCTGTTTTGGTCTACTGATTGGCGATTGTAAAAAAGATTTAGGGCTTCAAGATTCCCAACAATATCTCTGTTTTACTCGACTGATTGGCCATATCTTTAATCCGCAAGCTATTCTACTTGAAAAATGTTTAAATAGAAAGACAATAAAAATGGGAGTGTATGCTAGATCCGGTATGGCTCGACCATAATATACCCGTTACTTGGTAGGAGCTAGAACTACACCGGGAAAAAATATGTGTATGATTTGGGTCTCAGCATTAGCTACTTGTTATATTACCTAAAAGAAACAATAATGCAACTGAATATCAAAATATTATTTTTTAGTTAGACTGCATGCCGTTTTGTAGAAACCAAGTTCGGTTCAAGTTCGGTTTGCTGGCTGGTTTAGGAAGTTCGATCTTATAAAATGAAGTACGAGAAAAACTAATAAATGTGCTGTATAACTCAAAAGTATATTTTCCACTAGGTTTTTTACAATGGGTAGCATTTTCTTAGGTGTTTAAAAACCGGTTCTGAACTGAACCAAACCGCTCAATCATGATCTTAAACCGAACCGTGAAACCAAATGGCGTTTTTTAATACTTGCTGAGCCGAACCCAAACCGAAAATGGAAACGATTTGGCTTACCTTGTACTTGGAATTGTTTTGGTACACTGTTTTCGATCATTAAATGAAAACGAATCAATATATTTTTCAATGTTGGATTAGATTGTCATGAAGTCGGTTGGATAAAAAGACTAATAAATAGTCGAGTTAATAGGGAGAGATGCTCCGTATGTGGTTCAGTGGTTAGTGTGCTGGACTGCTGGGCGGGAGGTCGTGGGTTTGATCTCGATCCCGCCTCTGAATATCTAATAATAAAAGTTTTTTTTTTCTTTCTTTACACATACGGTCACCTTCACAAGCTATTGGCGCCAGCTGTGAAGTAACTAGCCATGAAAAAGCAAATTCTCAAACTTTGCCGTTCGGATCCGGCGTTAAACTGTAGGTCCCTTTCTCTTGTGCGAAAAATTTAAAGCACACACGCCAAGAGATTGACAGAAGCTTGGCTTGGCCCCGTTCGAGGAGCTGTATAGCCAATTTTACATTTACAATAGGAGATGTAGATTACACGATAAACACGGTTGAATAGATAGATGGTGAAGAGGATTGAAAGGACCAGAAAATCTTGAAATTTGATGATAGATGATAATTGCAATGTAAGTTTTAATTTATTTTGTGCTCAAAATACTAAAGGGGGCGTATCAACGCGCCGGGACATCTAGTTGCATATATCGCTCACTTACTTCAATACTCAAAATAATCCATTTTGAGAAAAACGAGTTTAAAGTTCTCAATGAACTTAACCCAGAAAAAATGGTTCTTTTATTTCAGAGCTAATCTATTAAAATATTATAAATTTAAAATGCCTATTAATAAAGTTTGAAAATATGATATTTTAACTGAAAGCCGAAGTAAGTTTGCGCACTATTGACTGCAGGACATCTGAGATATGACGCTTTTGCAATTACATAAAAATAAACCTGTTAAAAGTTATTGCGACATATTATGATCTCACATGGAAAGTACATATCAATATGAAAATTTGTACACAATACGGCGAGTATTTCTGCATCATTAAGTGAAAAATTGTGTTTTTTTAATTATGCCAGTATTTAAGTAAGTGAGCGATATGTACATTAGGGTGGACGCCGATAAAAAATATAACTGATACCATCTTAAACGATTACTTTTAGGGTGTACATAATGAATAAAAAAATCAAAAAATTTTATATCATGTTTTAACCTCTGCGAAAAGCCTTCAAAGTTTCCACAAATATTACGTATACAACCCGTTCACCGAATTGAAATTCTGTCGACGAACTCTTCGTATCATTTTAAAAGTTGTCAAATTTGAATTTAATCGAACAACAAATAAAAATGGAGCAGGAATTGATTGTATTTTTGGTTGGTAGATTAGGGCCAAATTTTGACGAAGCGAGCCCATTTCCAACGAAAAGATGCGTTTTTTCCACGCTTTTATATGGGACTAAATTCGTAAGACTGCCCATTTCAGAGAGTACGACTAGTGTCGCTCGCAAGTTGAAGTCAGCATGGTCCACGAGCGGGGTTTCAACAAAGGGCCATGTACGCATGAACGCACTGTCCTTCTAGTCAGATACTACAGACATCAAAGTGAAAACCATTTTGAGTGTACATTTTGGCTACTATGGGCAATTCGCTAAACTCAAGAAATCGCTTCGTGGTCACCGTTTTGAATCGATAAAGAGACAGAGCCCCAAACGAAGAAGAAACTAAAGACTATACCAGAAGAAGACTTTGCAGCATGTTCTTAAAATTGTCCTACAAACACAAACAAAATTGTAAAAAACGTTCGCACAAGTGTAATGCAGTAGGGGGAGGTTACTTTCAAGGGAATGAAATGAATTGACAATATTAAATAAAGAGTTTTTGATTTATGAATAATTTCCCTGTATATTTTGCCCATAGTAGTATAGTAATCCGCATTATTTTTCGATCCTGAAGAAGCTTATTTATAAGCAGCCCAGTAAAAGTAGACTATTCGCAGGAACGGCTGCAACCGTGATGCGCAGCACTTCAGTTTAGTGTGGGACCTGACTTCAAAGATATCTTGATAGCCTCTTAATGAACGGCTAAAACTTGCTTTCATCTAGAAATAATCAGCGCAACATAGTAGAAATTTTGCCGTAATATAAAATTTTTACCAAATATATTAAGTACCAAATATATTTACCTACATATTTTGTCTGTTATATTTTTTTATATATTTTTTTTATTGGTCATTTTTTACATTTTTTATTGGTCATGGTACTTTTTTGTCAAATGTTATGACTTCAAATCAAGTCTACGCCAACTACTAAAAAATTAAAAATGTAGGCATGGGCAACAGTACGTGTGAGTGATAAACTTTAAGACCCTAAACCTTATTTTTTCTCAAAAATTTTTTTTGCTATGCGTTTTATACACAAATACGCATCGCTTAAGCGGGTATCAGTATGACGTTACATTTTTCTATATATAAAATGTCCGACCTAATGTACATATATCTTCAGGGTGAAAACTCAACTCGGTATATCACGATTTGATAATTGTCTAGTATAGGGACCTTACCTCAGAAAATTCTAAATAAAATTCTCTTCGATACATGGTCAATTATGATGAATTTTCAGGCGAAAAATTTTGGGGGTCATCCATAGTTTCTTCTTAAACGAATTTTGAAATCTTAATTTATTACTTAATAAAATAGAGGCAAGGTAACTTCGGCTCGACCGAAGTTTATATACCCTTGGAGCTTGATATGTGCCTGACAGTTTGTATGGCAGCTATACTATATAGTGGTCCGATTTCGACAAGTTTTGGTGAAATTATGTGAAATCTATAAAAACTTACAAATACGAGCGTTGGGAGCGATAACATTGAAAACAAAAAAATTTTTCTCACTAAAACTAATTTTTCGACCGATCGTTCCTATGGCAGCTATATGCTATAGTCATCCGATCCGGCCGGTTCCGACAAATGTGCAGCGTATTTGTACCAAAAGACTTCGTGCAAAGTTTGGTTAAGATAGCTTGAAAAAAGTGACGGAGGAGATAGCATAGGAACAGACGGACAGACGGACGGACGGACAGACGGACGGACGGACAGACGGACGGACGGACGGACGGTCGGACGAACGGACAGACGGACGGACGGACATGGCTATATCAACTCAGCTCGTCATGCTGCAGGCGTATTTCCATTTAATTATGTTATTGTGGATTGCACTGAACTAAACTGCATCATTGGTTTTGTTCTATCAGCTATTGTTTCAAAGATATAGCGGAATTACCAAATTGTTACAATTCTGGCACTCTGTGAATTTATGTGGGCCACACTTGGCATAAATATCTGAATTTATGAACTATCGGCGACAGAGCAAATGTCAAAGCATTTTTAAAAATTAAATGCGCTGTGTCTAAATTGGACTCTAAAGTCAGACAATTCTAGTTTTATGGCAATTTTCTCAAAATGAATCATCCCCTGTTAGCTAGTACGGTTGTTTCCATTGGAACTACCTAGGTATATAGACCAACAAACGCTCTAGCCTTTTGCATTTATATAGGAACTTTTGGCAGAGCAATAACTTGCTTAAACCGAAAGTACATATTTCAATTTGTGGAAGGAAAACTAGATTGTCACTCTAAAGGCCGATTTCACATCTTCTACATAGAGCTATTTGTCACATAAACTAACAAATAGCAGTGTAAAATCGATGACTATCTGACACATAGCAGCTATCTGAGAGAAGAGGCTACTTGGTTCAGCATAAATTGTTATGCAGTAGCCTTTACAGAGTTTCTGTACAAACATTTTAGTGGCAATCTAGTTTTCCTCCTAAAAAGTGAAATATTTTCGTCTTAAACAGGCTGTAACTTTACCAAATAAAATGTTGTGCTATATGCTTAAATAGCTAGCTTAAATGAGATAATTTTTTTTCAAGAAAAATGCCATAAGTCGAGAGCAGTCTGAAATTAGAGGCCAATTAGGACACGTTCTGCTGAGAGCTGATAGAGCTAAGCCGAAAACAGTTTTGAAATCAGTGAACATAAAATTATCATAATTTCAAATCAACAGGACTCCACCTCACAAAGTTGATTAAAGTTATTTAATACCAAGTTGATGTGAAATTTTATTGCTTTCGCATCAATTTATTATTTTTAACAAGTCAACTAGAACCCAAACTGATTATTCATAAAATCATTCACAATAAACAATTAAGGTCATAAAGATTATTGCCCAATGAAATACGTCGAAATATTTTCAATCTTTTTAATATTAGAGTAAGCAAATTGTCATAACAAGACTGTCGATTTTGTTTTGCCCAAAGCTGATAGAAAAAACGAAATCTTCTGAAAATTACGTCCAAAAACCATGGGTCTAAAATGAATTCCTCCATTCAACTTAATCCAGGTACGGTATTTCGTCATAGATTTTGTTCTCTTATACATTATTTCTTAGTAGAAGTGCGATTTCTAAATTGAAATAATAAAAATAGTCCTGATGAAAAAGACAAAATCTTTGTCTTTAATATTTGAGGTGGATTTGCGCGGGCAAGTAATTCATTTTAGACCCATGGTTTCTTGGTATAATTTTCTGCACTTATTCCCTTTTTTCTTTGTAGAAGTGCGATTTCTAAGTAAAATATATAAAAATTCTTTTTTCAGTCCCGTTCAAAAAGACAAAATCATTAAATATCTATAATATTTGAGATCGATTTGCAACGATTAGGAATTCATTTTGGATCCATGGGATCTTGTAAGATTTTCTTAGAATTTACCGTAGATTCCGTTTTTGCTATCCGCTATATCTCTAGCTCAGAAAATTAAATCGCTTAAATCATAAAGATATCTCATTAGAAAAATAAAATATAACGGGGACTAGAAATGGTAATTTGGCGGTAAGGACGTTCCTTAAAAACTTTTCACATTTATGTGCTGTCCTCACTACAACTGCATTTTGCATTTTGGGCAAAATGTACATTTTCCACCATACAATTTTGTATGGCCACAAGAGATGCCAAAAAAGTGCATTTTAAGAAAATGTAGTCGCATTATTCGTTTGCCATTCGACTCTTCGATAGTTTCTATTCGATAGTCGAACATTTTTTGGCTAGTTGACGAAGTGGGCGCGCCAAATGGCAAAAATTTGAAATTTGCCTATATTGAATTAAATTGAAATTAATTTATACTTTTTAATGTTTACCAATAATATCAATGATAACTCAATGATTTGCAGAAATTGGAATCTTCCAATATTCTTTCGATTGGACTCAAGAGATGCCATTCCATTTGTGTTCAGTGTGCATGGTTGTGAGTTAAAATCCCAAAAATTTTGATATTTCTTTGTTTTTCAGAAGTCGTAAATCAACCAAAACTGTCCTATGGCATGTGGCATGGTGGAGGAAAAGAAGAAGAGTTATCTGTCCAGAGATAAAATCAAGATTACATTTCGAACATTTATAAAATGATCTAGGTTTGGGATTAAATTGTGCTCTAGTTTTATGCTTAATTCAGTCTTTTAAATGATTAGCCCGGGATAAATGTAATCTTTCTTAGGTTTAAAAAAGTCGGATCAACTCAATCTTTTTTCTGATCGGGTTAAGTATTAATATATTAAGAGATTAAGATTGATTTGATCCCGTGATGGATTGATTTTTTTTTTTGAGTGTGCCAAAACTCTGCCATCTCAGTACACATGTCTAGCTACAAGCAGAAAGTGATGTTCTTAAAAGATTGAACGAAACAAACCGAGAACCAATAAGCTTTAGCATAAGGTCTGAATAAAATGAAAATGTTGCATAAAACAGAAATACTTTGTGTTTCTTTTAAATTAAAAAGCTTTGAAATTCAATTTGTTTTGCTGCTTAACAGCTGCATATACCGCTCTATTGACCATTCAGTTTATTTACATAGAAATCGCTCAAGTCGTGGCAGTTAGCTGACAAAGCAACCAGATTTGGCGGAACAACCTTACCACGATCAAGTTCAAGTAAAGATCTTGTGGGTTAGTTACTAAGCACGCTTTATGGCGATAAAGTGCTCACTTCATTTGGATTTGTTGCATTAAAAATTATTTATTGTGTGCAAAGAAATTCTTCGCTTGGTCGTTTCTATCAATGAAATGTGAATTGGCAGCTAACTATTCCAATAAATATAAATAAAGATAATTGTCATAACTTTTCGAAAAAGGAGAAGAAATCGGGAATACCAAATTGAAGTCAGTTGGAAATCAAACTGGTTTTACAAAGAAAATGTTCTGATCAAATCATTAAAATTGTGTTTTTTGCATCTTTTCAGGGCCATAAATTATTATTAAGACTCGCTTGTTGTTTATTATTACTAAACTACGCATTTATTATTCACATTTGGTGTAGGGTTTAAACGCCCATTTCATTTAATGGGGAAAAAAGTGAGCAATTTTATTCAGTTGTATTTCGAGATATTGAGATACAGACTACGTATAGACTAACAGAGCTTTATAAAGTTTCAGTTCGTCAAGCTGATCAAGAATATATATAGTTTGTGCGAGTAAAGTTCAAAATTTGAAGTTTGCTTTTAGAGGGCAGCGAAAATTAAAACCAAAATTTTTGCTGACCCTTAAAAGTATTCCCTGAAAATTGAATTTTTGGTTCCATTCTATTTAAAAATTTGTCCAATTACCAAGAAAACAGACGACACAGAACAGCTAAACTAACAAGCGAACAGAAATCGACAGCAGTTGATCTGATAAGCTAAATGCATTGAGTAAGTGTGGCATACTCTTAGGCTGGGGCTTCAAATCTTTATTGAATGACCCCCAAAAGCATGAAATGGTATTTGTAATTTGCTGTTCGCCTGTTAGTTGAGTTGTTTGATTTCGGCCGTTGGAACTGAAATGGAACCTGAACTTGTCAGCTAAAATTTTCAAATGGATGAAATCAAAATTTAATTACCTTTCTTTGTTATACTCTGTACCAAAGGTACACAGAGTATATTTAGATTGGGCAAAAGTATGTAACAGAGAGAAGGAATCATTTCCGGTCCTACAAAGTATATACATTAGGGCGGGTCAATTTTGTATGGAGCTAAAAAAACGTGGTAAGCGTATAGCAGATTCATAATCTGCGATGAATTCTAAGAAAATCTCACGTAGAAACCCGATGTCTAAAATGAATTCCTAGCCCCCGCTGCGAATCATGAAAATATACCAATGCACTATGGGCAAAATGTCCAAAAATTGTGCATAAAGTATTTTTTTTTATATTTTAAATACTCAAAATTGAATTTTTTTTCCAATTACGCATACTCAAGAGAAAATTAAACTGTTCCGAAAAAAATTTTAAAGCGTGCGGTTTGAAATTGCCGCGCAAACAAAGTCAGCTTACTAAATGCATGCCTGACCTATCGAAATGGAACCGTGAATGTCGATGAACTTTGCGCGTTTGTTGTGGCTTTTTCTTTAAGGTGAAGACAATTTGGAAATATGGCAAATAATCGTACAGGTATGTAGATTCAACGTTGTATGTTAGTTTTTATATTTTCTGTATGTTTTGTCGTGTATAGTCAATTGTTGTTGGAGTATTTTTACAGCTCAAATTTAACATATGTAATTGTGTTCTGTGGTGTGTAACTTATTTGCCGCGCGCGCTTGCGAGCAACTAAAACTGGTATGTTTTTCGTAAAAGTATATAGAATACGGTGTTATTAATGTTCTTTGCCCGTTTTTGCCCGTTTTCGACAAAAATGACATATTGCAGCCGAATATGAGTTTTGCCGCTTAACACTGCTGGAGGTTTGGGACAACAATGGACGCGACGACTCTGCCGTAACGAAGTGGATGTTGGAGAAAATGAAAATAAGTCAACTCAGCAACTCACACGTTAATCAAATTGAGCAAAAAGTTTGCAGTTTTATCACGCATATTAACAAATATTTGCCTAAATGCCACCGTATGTTGTCAATGTTTAAAGTAACTCACTCCAGCTCGTGGCTGCAACATTTTCCCACCATATTCATCACTTCAAGAAGGTAAAACGATTTGCAGACCAACTCAAACAGAAATTTCTGAAAATTGTGTGCAGGTTTCAATGCAAAACCTTTTGGACCATACAGCCGAAAGAATATTGGTCCTGCAAAAAGGGGTTATATCTCAAATGGAAAATGTTTCACGTTGCATATTAATAGTAAGCTACGAATTTGATGGGTCTACTGGCCAAAGCTTATATGTATATGCAGAAGTTTCGATCAGAAGAACCTGCTTCGATGGATCTATCCCTTTTTGTCCGCATTATTATACCATTAAAATTAATAGATGCAAATCAACGAATTATTTGGAATAACAGAGCTCCACAATCTGTTAGGTTCTGCGGGCCACTTAAAATTGAGTACGCAAAGGAAAGCCATGAGAAAATATTAAGGGAAAAAGAATGCAAGTCGCCACCTATGAACCACAAATTACACTTATTGATGGTAAAGTACTTAACGCTTAAAACGGTATATATGTATGTATATAGAGCTAAAGAGTTATAGAGCTATGGATTCTTCTGATCCATTAATATCCAGTATTTGCTTAAATGAAAGGCAAAAGAAATTTAAAAAAAAAACCCTCCCGGCAGAAGAAATAAATCTTTTAAAATGCCCACCTCCGAACTATGAAACAATCTCGTCAGAAATGGAAAATGAAGATTTGGACTCCGCTGATGATTCTGATGATTATCTAGAAATTGACTTAGATGATGAAAAAGATTAAACCTATCTGTAAATAAAATTATAAATTAATTGCAAAACAAAATTTTTTTTTTACTTGGGCGTGGGCGGATTGGTTGAAGGAGTAGTTTTATTGCAAAACAGAAATAAACCGAAATTCTATAATAATATTTTGCATTTTTGTGCCAAATTTGAACGCTCTAGCTTTAAAATTAGACTTTATGCAAAAATTTCGGACTTTTTGCCCACAGTGCAATGTACCAAAATATACCGAACTCTAAATTTTAATGCTTCGCAGCGGGGGCTAGGAATTCATTTTATACATGAGATTTCTTCGTAAATTTTTCTTAGAATTCATCGCAGATTCCGAATCTGCTATACGCTTATCGCATAAAAAAATTGACCCGCCCTAATATACATACATACATATCCCTCACTTACTTCAATACTGGCATAAATCAAAAAATGCGATTTTTGACTTAATGATGCAGAAATATTCGCTGTATTGTGTACTATTTTGTGTAAAATTTTTATATTGGTATCTCTTATATCTTTTACACGAGGTCGAAATATCATTTTACAGGTTAATTTTCATGTTGGGTTCGGTTCACCAAGTATGCACCAAGTTAATACCTTATATCTGACTTGTATATTTCAAAAAGTTCTCCAACTTACGACTTTTCTCTAGATCAGATTTATCCTATCACCATCAATAAAGAAGCGAATATGGTTTGAGGAGGAGAACTTTTCAACGACAACTGTCAAATTACCTCAATAGAATACTTGAAGGATTCTATAGTTACAGTTAGTTGTGCTGCACACTCTCTAAATATAGTTGTTAACGATTATTTGAAAGAAGTTTAGTTTGACATTAGTAGCGTTCGCAATATTTGACATGACCGACATGCTGAAGCTCAAAAAACAAATTCTTAAAGACAGTTTTCAAAATTCAACTTTAAATGATTCAACATCGGATTGTGAAGAACAGAAGAAAGAATATCAGATTTAAAATCTGTAAATATTATTATAGAAGCCTTCGCAAATTGTCCAAGAGAACATACATTGACAAATGCTTTCAAATTTTAGAAAAGGTGAAAAAAATCGAGAATTTAAAAATGTTGCCCTGACTATACTAGCTGTTCCAGCAACTCAGGTATCTGTTGATCGGGGCTTTGCAACACTTAAGTTTGATCTTTCTCATCTAAGATCTAGCATAAATGAACAGCTCCTGGAACTAAGCAGTTCTCAAATGATGTAAGTGCCAGCGAATGACAACTAAAATTACATTATTAAAGTATAGAAGATTACTTAAAAAAAGTTTTTTTGAATCGAAACTATTATTTTACTTTCAAGCGAGCCATGGTTCGAACCAAAACCTTGGGTTCAGAGGTTTCGAGAACCGGTCTGCGTACCGAACCTTAGACTTTACAACGGGTTCAAACCCCCGGACCGAACCTGCTGCAAATTTTTAGAGGTTTGCAGCCTTGTTTTAAATATCTTATATTTTACTAGATTAAATCGAAACTAAAAGAATCATTTTTTCTGGGTTAAGCCCATTGAGAACTTTAAGCGCGTCTATCTCAAAATGAATTATTTTGAGTTATGAAGTTATTGAAGTAACTGAGCGATATATTCTTTATCAGCATCAACAGCCGAATCGATATAGCCATGTCCGTCCGTCCGTATGAATAAACAGATCTCAGAGATGGTAAGAGATAGAGGTTTGACATGTATGGGACAAATGCTTCTTGTCCGCTTCAGGCCTCTTCCGCCCTCTCAATTTTGAAAAAAGTCACATCTCCCTCAGTTCTGTAGATAGAGGATTCGTACCTTCTAGAGATAGTTAGTCATTAGTAATATGTGTCGATTTGCCGAAGAAATGATAAAGATCGGATGAGCGGTTCTAAAGTTATGAGCAAAAAGAACAAAACCCACACCCCCTCGCCAACAACCAACACCGCATTTCATTCAAAAGAGAGAGGGAGAGACTTAGAGATGAGCGATGTTGGCAAAAACTGAGATAAATGCACACCAAAAATATATTCAACAAGTATCCGATATCAATATTTCGACATCCCTATAATATCCCCTGCAAACATTTTGTCGGGTTTCTTATCTCTCTCGTCAAAAAGTGAGTTTGGCGATAGTTTAAGATGAGAGTCTACAGATAGTCTGGCGACTTACAAAAACAAAGCACAAAAGGTATCGCATATTTAACATAGCAGGGATACATTTACGATATGTGCCATCAATTTCATTTGCTCTATTTATATGGGCAGAGTGATAAATAAGAACTTGAGAATTACATCCAAGCATTTATGGGTAAATGCTTTCAAATAGCCGCGAGGCGCTGTCATCTAAAACTTCATCTCCATCGTGTTTTCAGTCCAAGAGAACCGAGTTCGAATCCCCTCAGAGTATATAAAAGTTTTTCATACATATAATAAATTTAAGTTTGTTCAATTCGTTGTTTATCTAAATAGGCAAGCAAGAAGGCTAAAGAAGCAAGCCAGCCAGCAAGTTGTAGCAGCGTTTTTTGTGTGAAACGCTTTCTTATCCCTGAGAAGAGACTTTTTCGTTTCGCCCAAAAAAAAACACTTTGTCTCCTCCAAGAAGTGTCGCAGAGTGGCACATTTCTTCCCTAAGGGAGATGAGAATGCGATTGCTATGCTATATTGCCAGATTGAAGCGGCAACTATTGGAAGAGTCCCATTCTTATTTTCAGCGATAAAAAATGTTTGCTGGGTTTTTGTGTATAAATAGGGTTTGTCTGTGTGTCTTAACTGCGCAGTGAGTCGATTCGCATGGACTTTGTTCTTGTTATTTCATTCAAAGTGCGTCTAACTAAAGCCTGATGCCGAAAACAACCTCTCGGAGGCATAAGCGTGCCCACCGCTGATTTAGATGCTTAAGCTTATTTATTCTAACTGATTTATTGAGGCCTATAAACAAAAATTTGAGAAGTGCGTTGAGCAACTACTTAAAATTTATTTCAAATGATTTCAAATTTAAAAAAATGCTGTAAAATGTCTATATCACTCCAAATAGTGTTATATATTTGTCGTTTTCATCGACTTCATTCTGTTCCGCTCAAATTTCATTTCCTAGGAGTGCGCACTTTTCTACTTTGTCTAATAGTATTAAAAAACATCCAGCGGAATAAATTGTTCTGACTTTTTTTTCAAATTTTTTAAATTCAGTTTTCTCTAAATCTTTAAGTACATAAATTTAAGTATTCTTTTATTTATTTCTGTGAAGTATTACATTCTGGACGGGTTTCGTTCAAATTTAGATAGTCCATATTTAGATGTAGCTCCCCATTGAAGTAAATAAGCAAAATTAAGAAATGACAATCTAAGGCCGGCCATAGCCGAACCTAAATTTTACCGTTCCAAAAAATATGAAAAAATTTGGTTTTTAAGTCCGTGTTTGCAGTCTTATGTAAATTAATTTATTCTAATACACAATTTCGTACCTCAAGTGACATAATATTGATGAAAAATGTTACCAGGAACCAGAAACTCAGCCTTCACGGAGCACACATCTGCAAAAATGGTCTAAAATTAGCCTTCGTGCAGATCTCGCAATACTGCTCGACTCTGTACATTTCCGACCTTAGAGCTCAGGGCCACTCACTGAACAGTGTATTTGAATTAGGCCTTTCTTTCTTTAACGAATTGTTACTCACAGTTGTGGAATGGGGCATGCAACGCCTCGAACCGGCTTATATTTGCTGCATTAATCCTTATAAAGGTAGTTTAAAACAGTGAACAAGTTTGGCCATTTCCATGTTTTCACATTTTGCTTCAGACAGATTTATTTAGTTGAATTACATAATATTTATATAATTTGAGTTAATTTTTAATGATATTTAACATTATTTTGCTATATTAAATTGTTCGTGGACAAAGCGTGGAGAGCTCTACTAAAAACACATTGACGACTTAATTAATCGAGTTTTCTCCAAGACAACAGATCAATTTGGGCCAATAAATACATTACATTGAGTTTTTTGTTTCTACGATTACACAACTAATTTAAACCAATTGCGCTAAATAATTTAAATTGTTTTTTTTTTTTTTGAAAATTTTATATACAAACTATGTGACTTAAGGGCTAATAAATATTGCAAGCCAAGGGTTGAAAGCTAACATAAAAGTAGAACGAAGAGAACACAGTCTTATGTACGTATAATATAAAAATCCGGGACACAAAACTCAGTGATTGAATGGCGGCGGCAAGCATTAAGGTACGCTTATGCACAAACTGTACGAAGGCAGCAGCAGTTCAGCAGCTTGCATCGTTTAGTTAGTGAATTAGGATATGTGAGTGCGCACTGGGAGAGATTGAGATAAAGCAAGAGCTGTTCATCTAAAGAGTGACAGCTGTATTCGAGGGCAAATATCTATGCGAGTGCTGCTGCTTCCAGGGGCGACGCTTTAAATGCGTATGCTGCGAGCTAGTCCATCTGTGGGGATTGAAAATTAAAATATTAATTAATGTTTGAATATTAAAAAAAAAAAATTACAGAATTTCTTACCTATTATATTTGGAGAACTTGCGTCGCTTTACTGATGGTTCATCCAAGTCTAAACGGCTGCCTACAAAACCAAAATTGCCTAAACTGGCAGCAAGGGGCCCTAGAAAGGTTATAGAGAAAAACAATTTTTGAAAACATTTGATATGTTAAGATAATACTATAAATATTTCCCCAAACAGAAATACCAATAGGAAAACCTAGGTAATTCATTAAGAGATTTAGGTCTACCTTGATTGAGGTTTTTAAACTGAAAACCCTAAAAAATTAAACTGTACAATATTTCGTTTCTTTTCGGTTCAAAAACTATCGGTACTTGAATACCGGTATAAAAGAAAATCAAAATATTGGATCAGGGTCTGGTTCTGTGTTTCAATCGGTTCTATTGAATATATGGAGTTGGTTCAAGTTCCTCTTGACTTCCCGTTTTCTGATTTTTGGTGGATCATACATGTTTTTGACAGAGTGAAAGTACTACAACGTTTTCTCTGTAAGTTTACGCTAAAAAAATGCTCAAACTTTACGTTACAGTTCTCAGTTTTGATCTGGAAGCCCTAGCATTGCTTACCCTTGCGTTTATGACTGCGATGCACTTGATTGCTGATGCTGGTGGGCAATTGAGACACCTCCTGCTGTTGGGCCTGATGTCTACGCATGCTACAGCCTCGTCCATGACAATTTTTTAGCTGCTCCAAAGCCTCATGCATATAAGATCTTTCACTGGGCGTCAGACTTGACGCTCGATTGGTAGTCTCAAAGCGATCTGAAGTTATATAACGCGGATTAACATTATCATTTTACAGAACTATTCAACTCGGCTTACCTATGGTCAAATTATAAAAGGTCACCAGACCTGTGGTAAACTCGCAGTACAAATAATTATGGGTAGCATTGATGGTCCTCAAACAGGAGTAGGTATTATTATTGGCATTCATGCAGAAACAGAAGGGACTATCATTCCAGAGGGGTGCCGTGCGCCAATGTTGATTGTCGTGCGAGAAACAGTTCATTTTTTCGGAGAGACACTCCTTCTCCAGGCGCGCCTTCTTGATGCGTTTGCGCTCCTTTTTGCGTTGTCTTTCCTCTTTAAGCTTACGACGAGCCTCACGGGCCATTTCCTTGGAGTCCGCATAGCTAGAAAGGGATACAAAGGTAAGGGTAAAGGGTAAAGGGGGGTATTGACGTTTGATTGTCTATTAAATGATTCTGCTTAAGTCAAAAAACAGCTCAAATACCTGGGAACAGTCCTAGACAGCAAGCTATAACGCTAGAGTCAAATGTCTTTTTGAGTAAGTATGTAACGCTGATAACATATGCGGATATTTGTTCTGTTAATAGATGACAAAACGATCGAGCTGAGAGCTTATGACTGTCAGAAAACTAAGTCTATAAGCAACAAAGACATTTGCCAGCTTCATAACGAACAATAAAGCAAGTAGACACGATCCCCACCTTCAGCGTCCGTCTTGACTCTTTGTTCACTTTCACCGATCAGTCAGAGGGAGCAATCACCAAAGTAGGGAGTCGAAATACGTTGCTAGAGCAAGTACTTGAGGGAAGAAGACAATCGCTACCACCTACAAGGCTATAGGAAGCTCAAAGGTGAACTAAGTGCCTCCAATCTGGTTCCCATCTATTAGTGACACTCAATGGCGAACCTTTAAGTGGCGCAGAATTCTACCTGTCACCTCGACCACTTTAAACAAGAAATCGTGATTTTCCTGGCCTCTTTCTTCTCCGAGCGAAGGTTTTGTTGTTGGCTGGACAGTCACGAGCACATACACACACAAACAAAAATCGGATTTATTTTTCCATTTCTCAGAAAAAACTTATTCACTTGTATTGGTGTCTACTCTACTTAAGCTCATTCTGGACACCTCTGCGTCATTATTCCTCAATCTGGACCTGTTATAGTTTACTACATCTATGTAGTTTCTTCTGATTTGAGTCCAGCACGGTCCCTCTACCATCCCCAGTCAGCGTCTAATAAGATGAAGACTTCTTTAGGAATGTCCTTAAGATGGCAGCAAAACACTGCTTCTTTGTGAACGCATAACACACCTAATCCCACGCTTTCCCACAAATGCTGTTCACCTAGCAAAGAGAAAAGAGTAAATCTCAGGAAAACAGATGCTCCAAGTATTGAGAAGATCCTCAATCTCGTGAACGTTCTTAGATGATTAAAGGGAGTGATTAAAGTACTCTCTCCAATTTTCTTTGAGTCAAGCAGGACAAAGCACATTATTAGCTCAAAGTCAGCTAACAGATACAATTGACTCTGGACTCTTTGGTATAGTGCAAGCCCTCTCCCTGTTTTAAAGCGAACTGCTGACTAACCACATTAAAATATGGTTAGTAAATAAAATTTCAGGTCGATAAGCTCAGGTGCAATTCTGGGAAGCCCAATCTAAAACGCCGAATTCCACGCGAAGGAGCCCTGTGTCCTCCTGTTCTTATACTAAATGCCTAACTGCTTATCTTCTTGAGCGGAAACCTCAGCCAATAAGCTCCCAAACCGCCGTCGACCCTCCTTACCACGTAGAAAAAAAAACCAAAATCAAGTTAAGTTGAAGAAGATTAGCAGTCGAAACAAGGTGTGAAGAGACCACTTAATGCGCAATCGAAAAGTCATTGATGAACTATAAAGCCCCCATCTGGTCCTCAGCTGTAAGTCAGAATGTCACGTTATTACGCTTCCGGATAGACTACACCTGGAAGCAGAGATACTTCCGGTGAAGACCCATATTCAGCTTCTCATCCAGCTCATCCTCATCGGCTACCAACCCGACTAGCAGTTCGAGGAGACTTAAACCGGTGCGTTTTGATCTGCAAACTGAGCGTGCCTCCATTAGACCAGGAGATCACAACAAAAACATGTGACATTCAAACATTCAAAAAGTAGCTCCATACAAACCTGATCATCGAGTTCTATTAGCTGCGGAAACCATCTCTGGAAACACCAGTGAAAGCTTCGCAGAGGAAACATTAGATTCATTAAGGGCTTGAATGCGCGATTCAACTCGGTGGTGGTAGATGAGTGCCTAGAATATGGAATCAGTCTACACGACACACAACAGCTATTCAAGTAACCCCTAGATTCCACAGTCCTCACACCCTTTCAACTTTGGACTCATCCAATCAAGGCAGCCTTCCCTAGAACCACCAGAGCCAACTTCGCTCAGGGAATAGAAGATTCCTCAATGGGTACCTAGCCCGAGTCAACCTGAAGGTAGTAGATGTCTACACGACATATAAAACCTCAACTGGCCCGTAGATCTTTGAATCGGCAGCTTCCTCTATTTGGACAAGGAATATTTTCAACTAGCACTCTCACTCTTACAATCTGTGTTTGCTTTCTCTTAAGGAGTGATTGAAAACCTGTATCACCTTATATGCAACTGTCCGGCTCTTGTAAGTTCTAGGCTTGGCTACCTTGGGGCGCCTGGACGGCTGCCTTCGCACCGAATCCAATGATTTGGAAGGACTTCTCACAACCTCTCTATGGTTCGAAATACAACGATTGAGCTGAGTAGTATTTGAATTTATGTAACTTACGTTTCCCCCACTTCAGGTTCGCAATAGCACTCGGCTCGTGAGGAATACCTCGGAGTTTGGCTGTGGTGCTCAAGGCTATCCATGTGCGGGGTTCCGCGAAACACTTCCTTCTGTCCTGCCACACTGGCGGTAGCCGGTGGATTGGTGGTGCTGCTTATATCATTAAAGTAACTCATATTGAACTCTGGCCCAGCACCAATTTCAGCCTCAGTACGTCGTCTGCCCGCCTCTGCCGCTGCCTGTTGTTTGCTCTCTCGCATTTGCTTCTTCATGTCCTTGAGCAGGCTTATCTTGTCCTTGAGTAGCTTGATAAGCATATCGATTTGATTGCGTGAAGTGCGCCAAGTCTTTTCATCCTTGTATATGACATCGGAGCAGTTGACTTTGCCGGAATTGGCATCCACATAGCAACGATGACCTGCACGACCTCCGGTCAGGGGAAACTGGCCCATCTTACGATTTGGAGCAGCAGAAGAATTACTTGAATCATGCTCATGGAATTTATGCTCCAAGGTTTCCAAAGTGCTTTGGATTTGTTGGATAACTTGAGCTATGGTTTCGTTGGACTTGTGTGAGGAGGTTTCCCTTTTAGTTCGATGATGATGCTGATCAAGCAGCTCTAGGGATTGGTGTAGATCCAGCAATTCTTCCATTTCGTAGGGCAACTCGGTGTGATATATCTCACGTTTGTTGCGATGCTTGCCGTTTGAGAAATGGGCAGACGGCAGCTGGGTACGCTTGTGGAGACGTTGTAAGGAGGAGGATGGTGCACGAATTTTGGTATAGACCAGACCATCAGAGGTGAAGCAAGCACAGTTGCGTTGATATTGTTTGCGAGGCATGCTGGCCAGCTGATGCTCCAGTTGAAGCTAAACAGAAAGGGATTCGATTATGGGTAACATACAATGGGTAGCATACAACTTACATGAAACTTGCACTTGTGCTTGCGCCAGCGTCCCTCTTCATTGACACACTTCCATTTCTGTCCCGGCAGACAGTTCTTAAGCAGTGCCGGATCCGAGCATTCCGAATTGAGACGCATCATTTTGGTTATGTAGGGAGCCAATGGCAGATTATTGTCCTGCTGGATGTTTAGCTCCTCATCTAGCTCTTCGCCTAGCTCATCCTCCTCTTCCTCCAACTCTTCATCTTCTAAAGCCGCTGCCGAACTATCATCTTCATCATCCGTTTCCATTTCGTCTTCAAAGTTCTCCTCTGGCTGAGCTATGGTAGAGCTCATCAGCGTGGCGGCAGTACTGCTCAAATTTATTCCTCCGCCACCAAGGAAATCTTCCAGTAAGGTGCTATTAACTAGCTTCTTAGTAAGCCGCTCGGCTTGAAGTCTAGCTCTAGATTCGGCTATTTGTTCGGCAGTTTCGCGACGACCCGAACTCTCTATAAGAAAGCTATCCGGCCAGTTATCTCGTACAGCGCGATTTCTGCTCATTAGTAGAGGAAGTATACTGCGTCCATCCATGTGCGATGGAGTGGGTACACCACCCATGTCCAGAAATGTGGGAGCCAGATCCACATTTAAGACGATCTCATTGACTCTGTGGGGGACACAAGAAGCTTAAGTTAATTCATCTGAAACTCATACCTCAAAACTTACATTTTGGAAGCCTGTATGCCGGGACCACGGATCAAGAAGGGTACTCTGACATCAAACTCAAAGGGAAAACTTTTGCCTTTAATCAAACCAAATTGGCCCAAGTGATAGCCATGATCCGAGGTATAGACAATGTAGGTATTGTCCAGTTCACCCAAAGCTTTAAGCTCATTGTACACACGCTCCACAGCCATGTCCACACTTTGGAGTGTTTGTAGACGTTTGGTCATCAGCAGATCGGTAAATCGTTTGTGCACTGGCTGCATAGGCTCGGTTACACGCAAGATCCATTGCTTGTCCGGATTGGGTGCATGATCGTACGAAGGTGTGCTGAGTGGAACAACGTAAAGATAATAAACATAAATATGTGATTGTTAAAGAAGTTGCTTATTACAAAACTATTCTATCTAGCTGGGGCTCCATTTGGAGGAAACAATAACTTTCCTAAGAACCTTCTTCAAACTTGGAAAAACTTTCTAAAAAGATTTTACTACATAAGTTCTAGCAAAAAATCAAAAAAACGATTTCCCTACCACTTGTCCGGAAGCAGCTATTATGGTTGAACTTTCTAGATAGATTGAACCATGGGTGGTGTCCATATCCGATATGTTTTACAAAAACATTGGATGGAAGACTTGCTAGAGCAAAGAACAGTTCTCGTCCTGTGTCCTCTACTAGATCTCCGACCTGCCTTACGCGTACTGAGGATACGTGCAGGCGAATAAATTAGCGTTCTTAAGTAGTACTGATCTGGCAAAACCGGTAAAGTTGCGGAACAGCTCCAGACTAGCTCCATTCAGACTTTAGGCTAAATATTTTTAATATAAGTCTTAACTGTTCACACGCTTCATTAGAAAACAAGGACACCTCGGCGACAGACGTATTCTATGAAAGCCTGGAAAGATTAAACAAGCTTTGCCTCAATTTGCACGACATTAAAATCAAGATAGGCGAGAGGGCAATGTCAAGTTCGTTGTTAGTACCAGTTTTGAACATTACTTAACATTATGGAACATTCATAAGGCAACCTGGTTTTCATTGAGGAAATGCATTCATAGCGCTATTATTTACAAGCGCGAAAAAATGCGTTCAACAGTGTTTATCCCGCTGTGTGGAATTGACGTCCACCAGAAACAAGCGAAAACATTGCATCAAGCGAATAAAACCAAACTCGGGTTTGGATAACAGCCCAAACGTCGTTATTAAAATGGTTAGTCCGTAGAATCGATGATACACTTCCATGTAAGATCTGTAAAGAAAGCGTTTTGCTAGAAGAGGTATGAGTAATGCCCAAAATACACCACACAAATTTTTGCGTAAGACGCTAATGAGTGTTAGTGAAATAATGCTTTCAAGATCGAGTTGACCATCATACAGCTAGTACAGGTATGGCCATGAACAACAAATCAGGTATGGCGCTAAGGTAACATATTAAACTTTTGCTAAGAGCACTAGAGAGAGTGAGGAAGTGAGCAAAAAACAAAGAAGAAACAACAAAATCAACATAGCGATCAGTGCAACAAAAATTCACCATTCGATTTGCCAACGGCAAAGCAAAGTTGAGAGTGCACTGAAAAGCGCCATACCTTTCTAGTTGTAGCATGGTGTCCACCAAAGTTACATAGAAGGAATCAGAGCTTTGCATCTTTTGGCGAGCTTTTACAGATGAATCCCAAATGATAACTACATGGTCCACGGTGCGGAACAAAGCCGAAAAAGAATGCTTTTTAACTTTTAGGATTTTGAACAATATGCTGCTTTATTCAACTAAAACCTATTGACCTACTAAGACCTATTGGGGGAGTTCAAGACACTTTACAACTGTAGAGTAATACCGAATTTCATCACTTTGAAAGGAAAACAGATAATCGAAATTAGCTTTCAATCAAGTCAGCCAAATGGAGAAGACAGAAAAATGTGCTTGTGTTGGTCAGCACGAAGACCGATTTACTTGTTGTTTTTTTGTGCTCACTGATTCACACAGTGCGAAAAGTACGGTCACCGGTGACTATGGGCCTGCTTTAAATTATTGATATTTTTGCTTCTCAGGCTAAGGTCCCGTAGGCAAAAAATTTGCCCAAATTTTAATGAAAATTTGCCGAAATAGCTCAAATTAGGGAACTTTTCAAACATATTTGATCAAAGTATTTGCGTATGGAACCATAATTTTAGTTCAAAGTCCTTAAAAATCTGCAATTATTCCTATTTAGCAAAATTTCCATTAAAAATATGACAGATTTCTCTGGAAAAAATTGAAAATAAACTTGATCTGCCTTCAAGTATAAGAAGCATTTGTCCTATACATGTCAAACCTCTATCTCTTACCATCTCTGAGATCTAGGTGTTCATACAGACAGACGGACATGTCTATATCGACTCGGGTGTTGATGCTGATCAAGAATATATATACTTTATATGGTCGGAAATGATTCCTTCTGCCTGTTACATACATTTGCACGACTTTAGTATACCCTTTTTAATCTACGAGTAACGGGTATAAAAAACTTAGTGCCAATTTCTTTTCGTCCAGATAGAAGCGATGTGACATAGGGCTCGATGTAGAATATGAGAATTCGGCCTTTAAACATTTTAATCATATACAGAAGTTTAGAGGCTTGATAATATTATATTCAAGATTGGATCATCAGACTTTTTAGCAGGCTCCGCGTCAATAAATCATGGACCAATGAGTATTGCAGATAAAATGTATAATTCCGATTGTACGCATTACTATACTTATACATAGTCCGCAATAAGACTCTTTTAGTAGTTAGAGCGAGACAAGCATATTCCTGATTGCAGAGAGCGTAAGTGAGAGCGCTGACCAATTTCTGACTAATTTCTCACTTTGTATTTCTGTCTTCTTCATACAGACGCACGCACATCACAAAGGAAGATGGTCGACTGTACAGCTGTCTCAATAACCTCTTGGTTCTATTATAAGCTGGCTTTGACTTTCTACTGCAAGTCGCAAGGGGCCATTGCTATCACTGTTTAGGAGTTACAAATGCAAAAACTTCTATATTAGTGAAGAAATTCGATCCCCTCACTTAACACACTTTGTATAAGTTAATCAAAAGTGTGTCTTCCCACAAACTTTTATTATAACTAACTCTTTTGCTGGATAAAACAAATAAAACATATGAGTAGGAAAAGTGCTCTAGAGTCATTCTTGTAGTGCAGGAACTTCGAATACAACATTCGTTCTTTTAACTACTCACTGATGCGTTGTGACATTGAAGAACAGATGACTGTACTGCGGTGCCGAATCCTCGGGTCCATGCGGTGCTGGAAAACTCATGGTTAAGAGCACAGGTTTTCTTTGGTTTTGCTGTTTGGAAGAGCGTAGAAAAGCTATCGAATCATTTGCAATCAAATCGGGATAATAATCCTTGGCATAATCAAAGCCATGCTTAATCTTCTGTCCATTGAGATTAATGCTATAGTTGTAGTACTTGGAATTCATTATTAGTCCGCCCCACTCACGCCAACCTGGGGGTATGTAGGAGCCATTATACTTGTTCAGATATTTGCCAAAGTAGCCGGTACGATAGCCGGCATTTGAGAGATATGTGGCGTAGGAGCGCGTCTCATGCGTGGCCTGCCACTGGGGACTAGAACAATTGTCATTGTTGGTGAACACCATATGATTGTGCACATATAGACCGGTCAGTAGGGAAGAGCGAGCCGGACAGCACATGGGTGTGGTGGTATAGGCATGACGAAACTCGGCACCGCCATCGCGCAACAGGCGCAGAGTGCGTGGCATAAAGTTTAATGAACCCAGCTCCACATCCTGATCGTCCGTGAGGATTAGAATGATGTTTGGCCGACGCTCGCGTGCCGCATTCGAGTCGCGTGAGAAGCGTTTGTATGAGGGACCGCTGGCCGAATGATGCTGTCTGTGATGTGGTTGCTCCGGCTCCTTGCACTCAGCAACCAGCAGCAATTGTAGCACAAAGAGTATTAGGGTCAAGCAGACCAGGGTCAGATGTGTTCTCGGAGGTGACATTTTAGTTTGGTTGGTTCCAAAATGGTTAAACTGCTTTGGCTTCTAGGCCATCTTGTCTATGTGGTATTATCTGAAAAATAGTACAAAAAATTAGTAGATATTAGTAAAACTAAGTTGATTGGAATAAGATAAAACTGAAACTGTACAAAATTAGAGATATTAGAGATCCAACGAGCTTTGAAGCTCTCCCTCTCTATGCTTAGCGCCGGCAGCGGCCCATTTTAAGGAGAAGGAAACACTTTTTAAAGCTTTCTGCCTTTAATCTGTATAGCCAACCCCAACTCGTTCTTAGAAATCGAGCCACTGTGCAACCTTCCCCAAACAGCTGTCACCAAAATAATTCAACAGCAAGGAAGCCCAAAATCAAGTTCGTTGCACATTTTGTCCACTTATCAAAGCAAATACCCAAACTGTCAGCGCCTTCCCTTTCCTTTTTCTTTGTGTCCTTGCTCAACATTTATGTACCACTTGCCGTTAAGTGAAAACTAAAAACTGAACTGCATTCTTATTTCCCCTCCTCCTACTTATGCTCTTACCCCTTAAATGTTCTGCTGCAGTTTATGCTCACTTGGCATTGAGTTGAGCAACCTGCATTCCAAGTGGTAGGTAGCTGGGCGGTTGGGGTAGCTGGTGTTCAGTTTGCTTAAGTGTGATTTATGTTGTTGCTGAAACTGGCTGCTGGCCATTGTTGTTTAGCAAGCCATGGTAGGGGCGAGTAGTTAAAGCTTTTAAGAAGTTAAGTCTAAAATGAAATCACTTTTGGGATTGAGATTTGACTTCAGCTTTTACAATGTTGGAAGTAACTTCTTCTTAGATCAAGTTTTGACTTCATCTTTGGGTTTCTCTTAAACTTGAACCCCAAGCGCGTGATTCTTTGAGTTGAAAGTTCTTTTTAAGTCAAAGTGACAATAATGGGACTTTTGTCTCAACAAAGAAGATTAGAAACGGACATTGAAATTAATGTGGCAGCTCTGAAAGGGCTGCCCCTTTGACTTAATATCGAAAGCAATTTCACAACGACATACAGGGTTTGTCCTAAAGGTATTAGGACTGTACTTCGGAGCGAGCGCGCTCCGACTGGATTCGGTAGAGGGCGTCTCTAGCTAACGAACGAGCGGCTGGTCAGATGTCTCCGAGCACCTGGAGAGTCAGGACAGGCACTTTCGCGCGACGTGTTTCTGTGAGTGGTGCAAGCCGAAGATACAGCGAAATGAGCAAATCCAAAGTAAAAACGATGTTCATTGTCTTCTTTGACATTAAAGGCATCGTCCACCAAGAATTTGTTCCTCCTGGACAAACCGTGAACGCCAAGTTTCACGTGGAAGTGCTTCGGAGACTCGGCGCTCGTGGGCCATATACGCACCCGTTATGGGTGATGGAAATTAGATCGTGTGAATTGATATTGCAAATGAAATTAGACCGCTCGGGCTATGAATTTGGACCGCCATCACAAAATCAAATTAGACCGCTTGGGCCTTATTCCTTTATATACCCTTGCAAAGAATATTATAATTTTGGCCAGAAGTTTGCAACGCATAGAAATATTCATTTCCGACTCTATAAACTATATATATTCTTGATCAGGGCGACGAGCTGAGTCGATTGAGTATTGTCAGTCCGTCTGTCTGTTCGTCAGTCTGTCCGTCTGTTTGTTTCTACACAGAGAAAAATATTATGTTCTAAAATCGTAACCAAATGGTCATGATTTTGGTCTGTTTTTTCCGTTCATAAAACATTAACGGTAGTCATGAAATGCGAAAAAGTGTTCATTAAAATATAAATATTTTAGCATTTTTATGTTTTCAGTGCTTATTAACATTTTTTTATATGATAGGTACAAGTAAGAAAGTCGGTCAAGCCCGACTATAGCATACTCTGTACCTAGATTGAGAGCTGAATGCAGTGCTGCTGCTGCGCTCATCTGTAAATTTCTTTCTCTCTCTCTCTCTCTGGTGCGGTGTTGGTTGTGAAAGGATGGGAGGGGGGTGGTTCACTTTTTTGCTCATAACTTGAGAACCACTCATCCAAACTTTATCATTTCTTCGGCAAATCGATTCATATCGACAATTACTAACTATATCTAGAAGGTACCAGCTATCTACAAAGCTGTGGAAGATATGATGTTTTTTTCAAATTGCGGGGGCGGGAGGGGCGTGGCAAACTTGGTCTGCCTGCAAGTATAAGAAGCATTTGTCCCATACATGTCAAACCTCTATCTCTTACCATCTCTGAGATCTGTTTGTTCATACGGACGGACGTACAGACAGACGGACAGGGCTTTATAGACTCGGCTGTTTATGCTGATCAAGAATATATATACTTTATATGGTCGGAAATGATTTCTTCTGCCTGTTACATACATTTGCACAACTTTAGTATACCCTTTTTACTCTACGAGGAACGGGTATAAAAATAAAATTAAATGAAAACCAGGACACGACGGGGATTTGAAACCGCGACTTCGGCATGCTAAGCGAATGCCTTACCGCTGGGCTACAGGGCTTGAAGCTGTCGGACAGTCTCAATGCTTACTTCATTTTTAAGCATTTATTTTTATACCCTTGGAGAGGGTATATTGATATTGTCCGGATGTTTGTAACGCAGAGAAGGAAGCATCTCCGACCACATAAAGTATATATATATTCTTGATCAGCACGACGAGCTGAGTTGATATAGCCATGTCCGTCTGTCCGTCTGTGCGTCCGTCCGTCAGTTTTAAAGCTATCTTAACCAAACTTTGCACGAAGTCTTTTGGTACAAATACGCTGCACATTTGTCGGAACCGGCCGGATCGAATGACTATAGCATAAAGCTGCCATAGGAATGTTTGGTTGAAAAACTAGTTTTAGTGAGAAAAACTTTTTTGTTTTTAGTGCTATCGCTCCCAACGCTTGAATTTATAAGTTTTTAATGATTTCACATAATTTCACCAAGACTTATCGAAATCAGACTACTATATAGTATAGCTCCCATACAAAAGATAGGTCTGAAGAAAAATCTTTGTGAGAAAATTTTTTTTGTTTTTAATGCTATCGCAGCCAAACTTGTTACTGATTAATGTTACATGCTACCACACAACTCTGCCAAGTTTACTTCAAATCAGATGACTATAGCATATAGCTGCCATAGGAACGAAAGGCCGAAAAAGTAGTTCTAGTGAGAAAAACTTTTTTTTTTTAACATTTTACACTTTTCAGCTATGAATATATTGATGAATTTATTGTATAGTTGGCATACAAAAAACTAGCAGGCATTTCTGAAGCTCCAAGGGTATATAAACTTTGGTCGAGACGAAGTTAACTTGCCTCTATTTTTAAAATGCCCAATTATGTTGCATTTTCTGAATCGGTAAGTACATAGAAAGCTGAAGTGACAGAAAGCAGCTGGAAGCCCTCACTATGCAATAACTTCCTTATTTTGTCTCAAGGCTGTTTAAAATGCAATGAGAAAGCCAAAAAGCAGAACAAGTTTCTGCCCAGCATGGCCCTAAGAAAAGGAAACATGTTTTCAGAAGAGAGAGAAAAAAAAATAATGCGAAAGAAAGAAAGATCTTTGCGCTTTTTTTTTTTGTGCGGCATCTTCCTGTCGCCTGCCGACAGACGTCACGCATGCGCAGACCAGGCACTAGGGACCTGGACCACAGTGAATGGTTTTGTGTGTGTGTGTGAGTTGTTGGCCCGGCTAGCAACCACAACGAGTCGAAGACTAAGAAGTCAAAGTAGACAGAAAGAAAAAACGCCAACACGATTTCCTGATTCATTCATGAATTTCATGACTTTTGTTTTGTGTCCTTTTCGGGTTTACTTTTTTCAAGCCATTTGATCTTGGCCAGCCACTTGGCGGCTCGTTTGCCGTTCAAGTCGTGCCTGTTGCTAGGCACTCGTAAAATTTTATTACAAAATTTTACGAATATGTCTGGTTAGGAAAAGAATGAAGGGCTTTCCAAAGGTATGAGCCCTTTGTTAGGCTTTGGTATTTTTATTGGTCTCGAAGCCTTTCGAGCCATTTATAAAATATGTAGAAAAAAGAACACTTCTTAGCAACTGAATCATTCACATTCAAATAGTTGTCTTTCGTGCCGGCTCTTTTTAACTTTTTGATGGATTCCGCAAATTAGAAAAAAAAGAAAATGCATATCAAATATGTGCGATTACTTTATCCTCACACCAGACAAATTGATGGCACAACCAGATACAGTTCCAAGAGGAAAGAGTTAAAAACCAAACACTGCCCAGTGGCCAAGTCAAAACAGACAGGCAAACCAGACAACCAACAGACATTCAATTAAAAATAAATACATATTTCAATTAGCTTAGAGACGAAGTCCACTTGAAGCGTTCTGCAAAATGCAGTGGCTGGCTTCTGCTCTCCGGCCTCGATTTATGAATATGCAAATAAAGTGAAGTTGACTTTTTGATGCCGTCACGATAAATGGCACGATATCAGCTTAGTTAAGATCTTGGACTTGGATTCACAACTCATTAGCACGCATGTCAACGACTTGAGCAAGAGAGACAGAGAGATGGAGTGGGCAGCTGCCGGAGTTGGAGTAGTCTTCCTCAGTGTGGCACATTTTGTGTAGGTTGCGCTTAATTATGCAATTAACAGGGATTGAGTTTGACATGTGGCCAGTTGACGGTGCCAAGTCAATTTAACGCTTAACTAACTATTTAAAAACTACATGTGTGTACACCAGGCACAACCCACATATGACCACCGGCTACATCTTCATGACTCTTGCAGTTCGATTTATGCATATTTAACGCTTCCACCGCAAACGCCCACAAAACGGCAGAACTAAACTGGAAAGCATGAGGAACATGTGGTAAATGTCACTTAAGTGACTCGTTGAGGCCACAGACAGTGAGGATATGGCACTTTGGGCCAGCCAATTGTGAGGGAGTGGGAAGGGGGCTAATGCTTACTTAACTTTGAAGAGGTGAATGTGTTGTGACAGTTTGGTATTTAGGGAGTGGGCGAATACGTTAGTTTTGGCATTGGTTAAGCTTATTAAAGAGCATTTAGGGTATTCATATATCATTCAAAAGGGGTTGGTAATTTGTTTATGATTTACCAGCAGATATGAGCAGAAATCAAGGTTCTATACATTAAACAACTTTACGTCCAATTTGTTTAACAGTTGTTTGTGTCCAAAAATAAGAGCGGTGTTCCCACACTTTAATTTTAACTTATATACAAATAGGTACTGTTTTGCAGTTGAAAGTCAAACAAACTTGTTCACTCAGGAAAAAACAAGAACTTTGTACTTGAATCAAGTACTATCGTTGTCAATATTACTGTAAGATCGAAAATACTTGATTCAAGAACGAACTCTTTATTTCAAGTACGATTTTTTCAATCCCGAAATACTTGTTTTAAGACTGTTTCGGGACATTTTAAATAAACTTCGAACTATTATAAATAGGCATATTCTTAAATCCATTACTTTTTGAAAAGTAAACCGAACGCAATTCTGTTTCTTCTTCGGTTTTATGTTCTCAATTCCGAATGAAATTGCTCTCTTTTTACTTTTTGCAAACCACCGCTACAAGCGAGAATACACAAGAGGTTTCTCTGACAAGTCCAATCGAAACGATCAAAAATGGAACAGTCGAAGGTGAGCGAGTCAGACTTTTAGGTCTTACTTTGCGGTTTGGCTGGGCAATGCCAAGTTTTGGACACATTAAACAAAAGCTTCCTTGCAAATCAATTAAAGACGTAAATGCTAATCCAATTTCACTAGCAATTTCTAAATGGATCACAGAATTAAGGAACATTTACTTTATGTAGGGGAGAATGGGGGTTCTGAGCCGCTGGGGGTTGTGAGCCACTCGAATATTGGCCACAAATAAAAACGAGAGCGCAAGTTAAAGTCGGCTCTAACCGACTTCGATATACCCGTTCCTCATGAAAGAACATGTTTAATGGTGTTCCTGCTTTCCTTAGGTTGAACATCTGAAAAGTATGCAACACTTTTTTAACTCGGCTATTTTTCACATTTTTGCTCATAACTTGAGAACCGCTCATCCGATCCTTATCATTTCTTCAGCAAATTTATTTGTTTTGCTAATTACTAACTATCTCCAGAAGGTACGGATAGTCTTTCTTTAAAACTGTAGGAGATATAACGTTTTTTCCGAATTGCGGGGGCGGGAGGGGGCTTGATGCTTGATATATGCCTGCCAGTTTGTATGGCAGCTATACTATATACTGGTCCGATTTCGAAAAATCTTGTTGAAATTATGTAAAATCATTGAAAACTTATAAATACGAGCGTTGGGAGCGATAACATTGAAAACAAAGAGGTTTTTCTCACTAAGATTTTTTTTCAGACCTAACTTTTGTACGGCAGCTATACTATATAGTAATCCGATTTCAAAAAATTTTGGTGAAATTATGTGAAATCATTGAAAACTAATAAATACGAGCGTTGGGAGCGATAACATTGAAAACAAAAAAGTTTTTCTCACTAAGACTTTTTTTCAGACCTAACTTTTGTATGGCAGCTATACTATATAGTAGTCCGATTTCGAAAAATTTTGGTGAAATTATGTGAAATCATTGAAAACTTATAAATAAGAGCGTTGGGAGCGATAGCACTAAAAACAAAAAAGTTTTTCTCACTAAAACTAGTTTTTCAACCGATCGTTCCTATGGCAGCTATATGCTATAGTCATCCGATCCGGCCGATTCCGACAAATGTACTGCGCATTTGTACCAAAAGACTTCGTGCAAAGTTTGGTTAAGATAGCTTTTCAACTGACGGAGGAGATAGCATAGAAACAGACGGACAGACGGACGGACGGACAGACGGACATGGCTAAATCAACTCAGCTCGTCATTCTGATCAAGAATATATATACTTTATGTGGTCGGAGATGCTTCCTTCTGTGCGTTGCAAACATCTGAACAATTTTAATATACCCTCTCCAAGGGTATAAAAATAGAGGCAAGCTAACTTCGGCTCGACCGAACTTTATATACCCTTGGAGCTTGATATATGCCTGACAGTTTGTATGGCAGCTATACTATATAGTGGTCCGAGTTCGACAAATCTTGTTGAAATTATGTAAAATCATTGAAAACTTATAAATACGATCGTTGAGAGCGATAGTATTGAAAACAAAAAAGTTTTTCTTACTAAAACTAGTTTTTCGACCGATCGTTCCTATGGCGATCGTTCCGGGTGATGGAAATTAGACCACGTGAATTAAGTCCGCCGTCGGCGGTCTAGTTTCATATTGCAAAATGAATTTAGACCGCCATTACAAAATGAAATTAGCCCGCGCGGCCTTATTTCATTTTTCAAAATGAATTTAGACCGTCATTACAAAATGAAATTAGGCCGCGCGGTCTAATTTCATTCTGCAAAATGAATTAAGACCGCCATCACAAAATAAATTTAGACCGCGGGGTCTTTCTGCAATATGAAATTTGACCGCCATTACAAATAAAATGAATTTTTCGATTTCTAGTAAAAGAAATTATCTATAATATTAAGAAATTATAAAAATTTTGCCTGCGGCGCTAACATTAAATTAATTTTTTAAATAAAATAATGAAAATTTGCACAATGCAAATCACTCAATTTATCAACATACACATTTGCATGCACATCTGTACAAAAACTCCGCGCATCAAATACTTAGTCTTAGAACAAACCTAATAAACTAATTTCATTTTGTGATCGCGGCCTAAATTCATTTTGAGAAATGAAATAAGGCCGCGCGGGCTAATTTCATTTTGTGATGGCGGTCTAAATTCATTTTGCAAAATGAAATAAGGCCGCGCGGTCTAATTTCATTTTGTGATGGCGGTCTAAATTCACTTTGCAGATTGAAATAAGACCGCGCGGTCTAATTTCATTTTGAGCTGGCGGCCTAATTTCATTCTGCAAAATGAATCTGGAAGCAATGCACCGCGGTCAAAATTCACGCGGTCTAATTTCACAGAGCCATCGTTCCTTTGCTGAAGACAGTTTGCAGCTATCACCAAAACTGAATGAGCTGTTTGCCTAAAACTAATGACACCTATTTTTGTTGTCACACCCAATTTCAAAAACTTTGAGGGTCCAAGAAAAGAAAAGTGCTTCCAATCTAGCCAAACGCTGTTAGGGTTTTACTCAGTCGGGTAGCTCTATCGACTCCGCATAGTGACGTTTGGTAGTTTTTTTGACTGTTGCAACAGTGCATGCACTGTGTAATTGAGGTTCTACTTTTGTCTTCTACTTCTCCAATTGTCATTCCTAGATACAATTTCTCAAATTTTTTCAGAATTTTAAAAGTTGTGAATTTTTGTTCGGCAGCTACAAGAAGGAGTCATACGATGCGTCGGCTCCGACATATTAGCAGCGCGCGGTCAAAAGAAGAAGGTGTGTAAAGTTTCTGCTCGATAGTTTCAAATATGAGGGACTAGTTCGCGTAAAAACAGACAGACGGACGGACAAAGCTTAAACGACTCATCTCGTCATGCTGATTAAGAATATATATTTATGTGGTCGGAGATGATTAATTGCAAACTTCTATGCAAAACGAGAGCGTAAGTTAAAGTCGGCTCTAACCGACTTCGATATACCCGTTACTCATGAAAAAACATGTTTAACAGTATTCCTTCGTTCTTGAGGGTGAACATCCGAAAAGTATGAAACATTTTTTTATCTCGGCTATATATTATCCGATCTTGCTGTAAATTTCAGGGATTATATTTATTGCTAATATAAATGTAAGTTATCAATTTAAACTCGATATCTTAAAAAATGTGGGAGTGATTCAACAATTTCTATTGTGGGGGCGAGGGTGGGCGTGGCCAAAATTTAAAACAAAGTTCATCTGCGTGCAGATGAAAGAAGACTACATGTCAAGTTTGGTAGCTCTATCTCTTATAGTCTCTGAGATTTAGGTGTTCAGACAGACAGACGGACATGTCTATATCGACTCGGCTGTTGATGCTGATCAAGAATATATATACTTTATATGGTCGGAAATGATTCCTTCTGCCTGTTACATACATTTGCACGACTTTAGTATACCCTTTTTACTGTACGAGTAACGGGTATAATAATCAAAAATAATCTTCAAAAGTAGTCCAATAATTTTAGGAGATTTTTTGATAATCCCCAATAATCCCGATTATTTTTGATTATTTCTGATAGTAATCAATTAGTAATCGTGTGAAACTGAAAGTAATCGTAAGTAACCATTATTTTGCTAAAAAAAAAAATAATAATCAATTATGTAGTAAGTCTGGGCACCACTCCTCTAGGCAATCGTCGTTGAGCCAAACGAACACAACACCCGAACTTATTGTAATTAATAACAATTAGGATTGAATAAAACTTAACGGTGAACATGTTGTGTATGCAACGTCGATTAATGTATGAGTTTGTTTAAATCGAATGAAGCCGTTTTCTGCCCCGAACACTATACAAAGATTGGCAACAAGCTGACCCAAAATTTGCTATAATATAGTCCTGTATCGAGGAGTATTAATTCTTGAAGTAGCATATTTATAGCACATAATTTTGTTAAATGTATAAAAATATAGTTGAATATTTAAACTTTTTTTTTGTGTTTCACTTTTACCTGACTGATGTATCTAAAATTAAATAGAACAATGGTTCCAAGGCTAAGTGAATTGTTAATGCTAGACAAGTTTTTTGTGATTTTTTAGGAATTAAATATATTAACGGCCGATTTCTTAAATTCTACATAGAGATAACTGCCACATAGACTAACAAATAACAAAGTCAATGTTTAGTTTATCTGACACATAGCAGCTACCTTGAACTTAACTGTAAACTTGAAGACGCGAGTCTTGTTTACTTATTAAACCCACCCTCGATTGTGTGTAAGTTTGCCAAATAAACTTCTGCAGTTTCTGTTTTCATAACCAAATATGGCCTAGTTACTTTCGAAATAACAAAACAAAAAAAATTATCAACAACTTTTAAAGATACAAATTTACTTCAAAGTAAGTTCCAGTCGTTGAACCAAAAAAAAAAAAAAAAACATAATTCTATTTTAAACTTGCATCATAAAAAATGTATCAAATGTGTTTGGAATTATGTTCTAATATTTATAGACATCCCTCTCCCCGCACCAACCAACCAGCAGCTGTCAAAGCAATTAAGTTCCCGCATTTAGAAAAAAATAATGATACAAAAAATCCGCAAAAATACAAAATGATGATTAATTTTTTATGAATAACAAGAGTCAAGTAAGTGAAATATTAAAGAAAAATAAACTTTGGGGCACACGCTCCCCAGATGCCAGACAAGTGTCAAAGTCGGACGAGCCACACTAAAGGAATAAAACAACAATAAGCCATAATGTATCTACATGTAGCTGTGACAGAGAAGGGGAGGGACAAGGGAGAACGCAGGGGCAGCAATAAAATTAATTTGTTAACATAAATGCCAAAGTGAATATTTTAAAAGTGTGCCCACAAAAGCCGCTGACGAGCTACAAAATGAACAAGCTAAATTCGCTCAATGGCAACAAATTGAAAAAAATCTTTTTTTAAAGTAAATAAATTTGCTGTCCATTTGTTGGACATTGACTGGAATATGAAAATTTATTTATAATAAATATTTTTAATGCTTTAGCCTTCTGTAAAAACAAGTATTGAGCAATTTCGGGTAATTGTACAAGTTGTCGCCCAATATTATTTACTTGGTATCTCTGTAAAGGTTAAAAGTGAACGAAAAGTTGCTGCTGTGAATTCGTGTATTCCGGGTACTCGTAAAACTTTTGGAGTGGCGCCCTATAAATTAGCCGTAATGTGCCAATTACTGGGCCACCTTTTCTTCTATTTTTGTGGCTATCATAAATACATAATATGCCCATCAAGTCATATGGCTTTCTAGCTTTTCGTGTTCCTGTGCGCTGTTATTGTCTGTGGTGGTCGCTGTGGTGACATAAACAAATCAAATTGTGACCCACTTGAATAGCTTTGACATTGTTGTGTATCCAACGAAAAAAAAAAGAAAAAGTGTCAACCTAAAAACAAGAAGTTTTACGAGTACCGCAAACCAGAAAAAGTAGTGAAAGGGTTAACATTAAATACTCTTGTGGGTTGTCTGCCCAGACGTTTTTTCGTTTTGTCAGAAATAACCTTAATTGAATAATTCGATATTCATCCTTTTGTTTTGCAGTATGTACTAAGATCGGTTAAACTTTTTTTAAAGGATAGGTTTGCACCTCTGCGTAATACATAAATTTACAGCTTGCATTCGAACGAAACCACTTATGCTTTGTTTAATGTGTCCAAAGTTTGACACTGCCAGCTAAAACTAAGTGTGAAACCTAAAAGTCAGCCTTTTTCATTTCCGATCGTTTCGTTTGTACACGTGGTTTATCTCTTGTTTATCTATTGCCATTCTCGCTTGGACCGGTGGTTTGCAATAAGCAAAAAGAGAGCAATTTTCTACGGAATTGAGAAAACGAAACTGAAGCGGATTTGCGTTCGATTTACTTTTAACGAGAAGGCCAAGCTAACTTCGTCTTTGCCGATGTTATGTTTTAATACAACAGAGTTTACGAACGTCAGCATTAAAACAAACCATTTTTCTGATAAAAGCCACTTTTCGGCCGATAGTTTCTATGGGAGCTATAAGATATAGTCATCCGATTTTGACAAAAACTTCCAAATCTAAGTAAAAGCGTATAAAACTAATAATTGTCGAAGCGGAAGGCGTTTACATTAAGAACAAAAAAGTTTTCTCACAAAAACCCACTTTTCGACCGATAGTTCCTATGGCAGCTATAAGATATAGTCATCCGATCCGGTCGGTTCCGACATATTAGCAGTGTGCAGTAAAAAGAAGACTCTGTGCAAAGTTTCAGCTCGATAGCTTTAAAACTGAGAGACTAGTTTGCGTAGAAACAGACAGACGGACAGACGGACAGACAGACGGACAGACAGACGGACGGACAAAGCTTAATCGACTCAGCTCGTCGCCCTGATCAAGAATATATATAGTTTATAGGGTCGGAAATGAATATTTCTGTGCGTTGCAAACTTCTGGGCAAAATTATAATACCCTTTGCAAGGGTATAAAAAGGAAGTGGAATTGAGAACATGCCTGTATATCAAAATCGCTTAACGGTCTGTCTGCCAGCCGCTTCAGTTTCGTGCGAGCTGGCCCGAGTTGTTCACACCAAGCTTAGCAATGTCTTGCCGCACCTGGTCTTCCTATCTTAGTTTCTGTCGTTCTCATTGCGTTTTCCCCAAGTCTTTTACCTTCCTATCGTATATCTTATTTACTGGAGGTTTATCATCCATGCGGGGAACATATCCTATCCATCGCAGCCGCTGTTGTTTTATGCGATTAACTAGATGAGTGTCTCCATAGAATCCTTTTCAAATCTATCTTTAAGACTGACGGAGAAGATAGCTATGGCTATGTCAACTCAGGTCGTCATGCTGATCAAGAATGTATAACGTATAACGTTAAAAACAAATGGACAATTTTAATAAAATAGAGGCCAGCTAACTTCGGCTCGACCGAAGTTTTTATACCCTTGGAGCTTAATATGTGCCAGACAGTTTGTATGGCAGCTATACTATAAAGTGGTCCGATTTCGACAAATCTTGTTGAAATCATGTAAAATCATAAAAACTTATTAATACGAGCGTTAGGAGCGATAACATTGAAAACAAAAAAGTTTTTCTCACTAAGACTTTTTTTCAGACCTAACTTTTGTATGGCAGCTATACTATATAGTTGTCCGATTTTGACAAGCCTTGGTGAAATTATGTGAAATCATTAAAAACTTATAAATACAAGCGTTGGGAGCGATAGCACTGAAAACAAAAAAGTTTTTCTCACTAAAACTAGTTTTTCGACCGATCGTTTCTATGGCAGCTATATGCTATAGTCATCCGATCCGGCCGGTTCCGACAAATGTGCAGCGTATTTGTACTAAAAGAGTTCGTGCAAAGTTTGGTTACGATAGCTTTAAAACTGACGGAGGAGATAGCATAGAAACAGACAGACGGACAGACGGACAGTCGGACGGACTGACGGACATAGCTATATCAACTCAGCTCGTCATGCTGATCAAGAATATATATACTTTATGTGGTCGGAGATGCTTCCTTCTCTGCGTTACAAACATCCGGACAATTTTAATATACCCTCTCCAAGGGTATAATAACTTCTGCATGGATTGAAATCGACCATAAGTTTTATTGAAATAGGAACAAACAATCTTCAATCAAGAAATTTTCATACCTACAGTAAGTCGAAAAATTTTAGAAAGCGCGTTTCAAGAACCGAATTTGTAGTGCGAAAAAGAAGTTTAATGCCCAGCCAAAAAAGTTATGGAATAAAGAAGGCAACGTATTGTAAGATGGACCTGTTCTTAAAATTACTAACTGTCGCTTACATTTTGTCCTATTTCTAACTTCTAGTTTTTGGTAAGCTCATGCGCTAAAGCAGCGGCGTTCGGAAAGGTTTTAACAATTTTCGATAACCGCTTCTTCATTAGTATAGTATTTTGTATGTAAAATATATACATGGGGTTCACTTAAATAAATTTATATGTGAGCAACTGAAATTTGTGCACGTTTCGTGTAGATTTCTTATATTTTGCATTCAACATTTCCAATTTCTAACGTTTATTTAGAAAACCCACATGCCGCGTGTAAGTAGCAGTTTCCTAAATTTGAAATATAAGAATTCAGTACTGTTTTTTATACCCGTTACTCGTAGAGTAAAAAGGGTATACTAAAGTCGTGCAAATGTATGTAACAGGCAGAAGGAATCATTTCCGACCATATAAAGTATATATATTCTTGATCAGCATCCACAGCCGAGTCGATATAGACATGTCCGTTTGTCCGTCCGTCCGTCTGTATGAACACCTAGATCTCAGAGATGGTAAGAGATAGTGGTTTGACATGTATGGGACAAATGCTTCATTTATCTGCACGCAGATCAAGTTTGTTTCAAATCTTGGCCACGCCCCCTCCCGCCCCCGCAATTTAGAAAAAACGGTATATCTCCTACAGTTATGAAGATAGACGATTTGTTTCTTCTAAAGATAGTTAGTAATTAGCAAAATGAATCGATAAAGATCGGATGAGCGGTTCTCAAGTTATGAGCAAAAAAGTGAACCAAGCCCCCCCGCTACCCCTCCTCCCATCCTAAGAAAAAATGTTGCATACTTTTCAGATGGTCACCCTAAGGAACGTAGGAACACTGTTAAACATGTTTTTTCATGAGTAACGGGTAAATCGAAGTCGGTCAGAGCCGAGGTTTCGGAAAAAAAAACCTGGAATCGAGCTTTTTCGAGATTTTTGTCTTCAAAATATGCGGTCACATCTACAATAACTCAATACAATTTTAAGTTTAACTGCTTCTGGCCAGTAAATAAATGGAGACATCTTCCTCAAAATAGCTCCGAACACTGTCTGTAACCACACCTAAAGAGGACGTCATTAGCTGTTGTAAACATAGTTGCAGTTTTCCTTATGGATACAGCTTCTCCAAACTACCCTAAACAGAAAAATGCTACCTGTAACTTAAGTTCCATTTGGGATCGAAATGCAGTCGACATAAAGCATGGGACCGCACGGACCCATTGGTCATTGAATAACGGTAGCACATTGGTTCGCCAGTTGACTTACTTGGGCACACAGAAATTGGATCCTTGCTGACAGCACGCAATAAGATCCTCCCAAAGGCCGTCTATCGCTTCATCGATATTTCAAAAATAGCACCGGTTAACACCCTAATAACTTGAAAAAAAAAACTGATTTTCTTATTTCATGTAGACTTTCCCTTTGTCCACGCAGCCCTTACTTTTATACCCTGTACCCATTGAAAATGGGTAAAAGGGGATCATGAAGTTGTGCAAATGTATGTAACAGGGAGAAGGAAACATTTCCGACCCTATAAAGTATATATATTCTTGATCAGCATCAACAGCCGAGTCGATTTAGCCATGTCCGTCTCTCCGTCCGTCCGTCCGTCCGTCTGTCCGTCTGTCCGTATGAACGCGTCGATCTCCGAGACTATAAGAGATAGAGATACAAATTTTTGCATGTACATAGGTATAGGCCGTACGCAGATCAAGTTTGTTTCAGATTTGCAAAATTTCCCCCCCCTCCCCTCTTAAACCGCAAAAAACTGTCAGAGCCACAATTTTAAAGTTACAACATCGTCGCTTAATATATATTTTCTTAGGCCTATAATCTATCTATTCTGAAAAGCACATTGAGATCTGAGCAAAAACACAGAAGTTATTAACGAAACAATTTTTGCACCCCCCCTCCCCCCACGCTTTGCTAATTACGCATTACGTTTGCTGCTTGCGCCCGCGTTTGTGAGGGCGCGTTTGTGTGTATGTGTGCGTGTGTGTTTGTTTGTGTATGTGTGTGTTTGTCAATTGTACAGGGTATTTTGAAGTCGAGCTAACTCGACTGCAATGGTCTTACTTGTTTCTTCATGTCGCATGTATTTCTGCATACCATCTGCAACTTCCTGGTTTCTACATTTAGCTTGTGCAATACAGCAGGGTGAAATGCGTATCGTTTAGGATTGACGTTTCTACATGTGCCATGTTTGGCTTTCTCTGTATATTAAGCTTAGCTACAGAGGAGGAGAAGGACTTTTTTCGGAAAGACTTAATGGCTATATAGGATGAATTGGGGAACTATCCAACCATAATTGTTTTGCATATGATTATATAGTTTAAGTTTTAAATCCTGAAAAATCTTTCTATCTATCTATTTTATCTCTATATACTTTAATCAAAATTTGGTCAAATTATTTGCCTGTGTGAACTTAGCTTAACCAATGAACTATGGGATTAAGTATGCGCATCTGTCTCTTCTGCAATGTCTGCAGGTGTCTTGTATACAAAAGGCACATCCAATATTTTCCATATTTGGTTTACGAATTAACAATTCAGGCTTAACTGTTTTCAGGAACAGTTAATTTATGACCATACATAGAAATACATAACCTGCGTTCGCATTTTCAATTAAGGGTACTGTATACCTTCAGGTGTCATTTTAAAAAAGTTTACAAAAAATTATATTACGCAAAAACTATAAGTGAATATTAACAAGCGGGTTCTTTCATTCGATAGGTAAACGGTTAAATTAAATTTGGAAGTTGTTGTTGTTGTTCTTGCGGTTATTGCGATTATTTTAAACGGATTATCTGAAGGTGAAACTGAAAAAGAGGGTTTGCTATGAATTGATGTAATTCTGGAGTGAACTAAGATATTTTGGATCGGTCAATAAAGAGCGAAGTTATGGGGTTTCAAAGTCAAAATTTCGATAACCTACTTTTTTTCTTACTTTATTGGTTCTATTGGAAAAAGTGGTTCCGACATTATTTTCGATGATATAAAAACTATTTTTGATAGATTTCAAACAATGATTTGGTGCATTTGGTTGTTAGCTTGCACAGAAAATGAGAGCGTAAGTTAAAGTCGGCTCTAACCGACTTCGATATACCCGTTACTCATAAGAAAACATGCTTAACAGTGTTCCTGCGTTCCCTAGGGTGACCATCCAAAAATTATGCAACATTTTTTAGGGTGGGAGGGATGGGGAACCGTTGAGAACCGTTCATCCGATCTTTCTTCGCCAAATTGGTTCATTTTGTTAATTACTAGAAGGTCCGAACCGTCTATCTTCAAAACTGTGGGAGATATAACGTTTTTCCAAATTGCGGGGGCGGGAGGGGGCGTGGCCAAAATTTGAAATAAACTTGATCTGCGTGCAGATAAAAGAAGCATTTGTCCCATACATGTCAAACCTCTATCTCTTACCATCTCTGAGATCTGGGTGTTCATACAGACGGACGGACGGACGGACAGACGGACATGTCTATATCGAATCGGCTGTTGATGCTGATCAAGAATCTATATACTTTATATGGTCGGAAATGATTCCTGTTACATACATTTACACGACTTTAGTATACCCATTTTACTCAACGAGTAACGGGAATAAAAATGATCAAGATCGGTTAAACAGTTCTTAAGAAATTAGGGTCAAAGTGGATCTAAAAATTTGTGCTAAAAAATGAAGTAAAAAATTTCCGAGTAAGATTTTTTTTTAACATTTTGCTTTTTCCATTTTATAAATATTTATGGAGTTTTCGACCAAAACAATGAAAATGCATAGAATTTCGAACTCACTTTCAACGTTTTTTATATAATTTAATAACCCACACAAATTCATAGATTCCTGCATATAGATGTAAGCTAACGGAACAACACAAATGTTTTAGGTAAGATGTTATTATTTTTTTAAAGGTTTATAAAATGCAGACCACTTGGCAATATCCCTATAATTCTTAACACCAGACTTATACCTTTTTTTATTAAAATGAAAGATAACGGAGAGGAATATTCTCAGTCTAAGTCTGAGTGTGAGTATGTATGTTGCACTTGGTTATTTGACGCCTCAAATATAAAATGAAAAAATATTAAAAATAATTATTTTGTCGTCCTCAACAGACGTGAAGGCAGAAGCTGTAGAATTTTATCTTTACCTTTGAAGATATTGAGCGATTTTAAGGTGGGATTTCTTTTCAACAATTTCAGGGATTTTGGTTAGTTTACATTTTCCACAGTTGTTCACCCCGAAAGGGTATAATAATGTCAAAGTTGAAACGTTTTGCCTGCAGACATTCAAAAAGTAGTCCGACATTTGCATATTTAGCAAAGTTCACTTTTTGGAAATGTGAGTAATGGAAAAGATTTTGTCACCCATTACCCATTAGTTGCCTGTTTCTATGGAATTCACCCAACTTTATCGCTTTGTACTTTAAGCTTTTCGCTATCAGTTCAAACACCCATCAAACCACCAATCAAATATACAAAATGCCGAATGCAGACAATACAATTTGCTGTTGTTGTTGTATGACCGCCTCAAGGTCTGAATTACACTATTTGCGGGTCGTGCCAAACAAAAATAGAAATTCTCGTGAAAATGTTAAAAATTCTCTTGACATATCAGAAGAATGTGGTGGTTGCAATTCTTTTTGGCAAATAGTCGCTTCCAGGCCACAATATTTTTTGTGCTGATGGCACCAAGTCAAAAAAAAACCTGCTTACCTTGGACTAAATGTTGTGGTCCCAAAATGTGTATCAAGTAAGCTGATGGGTTGCTCGATAATTCATAACTGACAACTTCAGGGCGTGGACATGAAGGTGGGCGTCAGGCATGGTTTTCTTAAGAATTTCGACTGGCGCACGATCATCTTTCAAAAACGTGAATCACTGGCCAAAGATTCCGAAAGCAGACTCACATTTCAGGGCGTCAAACGGAAGCCGCAAACACACACAAAGTGCAAAAAAAGGTACGCTCATACAAAATATACATATCAGATTCGCCTTGAAGGCAACACACCAATCAAGGACACGAGCCGCTTAAATGACACACAAAAACAAAACGAGAGTATGTGTAATGTCGGCCTTAAGCAGAGTATTTAGAACATGTTTCAATAAGTAACTAAACAAAAATTGTGGGTACACAGAGGGAAAAAGCGTGTTCAGAAAATAAGTTGCCGTCGACTTAAAATGAGAACAGAACTAACTCAAAATTTTTGAGAACAAATGTTCTAAATGTTCTTGGAATGAGTAAAGTTGTTCTCAAACGAATAATATTTACTTTAAACAACAACAACACCGGCTTTCAGCAGAGAGATATACACGAGAGACAGCGAGTTGGTTCTCTTTTTGCTCTCTCTCTCTCTTGTCTGCTCAGCAAAGCATAAGTAGCCCTCTTGACGGGCATCTGCAAAACTGTTCAATGGCTGAATTGTCAAGTCAGTCATTCCATACGTTGAGTGCATAAGGTACCGGGCTCAAATCCCAGTAAAGCCCAAACAAATTTTTCTGTGTTTTTCTGGAAACTTAAATGAAACGATTCAGGTGAAGTGGGTCGTTGAAGCGATGTTTCTGAATTCTATGGCACAGTGGGTGGGTGGAGAAGCAGCAGCGCCCATATCCAGAGTTGCCTTGCCTCTCTTCACTTCCAATCAAAAGAGGTATGTCCTCGTTCCCTATTCCACCCAAAAGTGAGAAATCCGCCCACACCTGGTCCCAAGTGCAATCAAATTTTTTTCCAGGTGAGCTTAAAATGTTCTTGAATACGGAACAATATAAACTCAAATCTTGTTCTCAAAAATGGAACAATGTCAACTCAATTTGAGCTTTTGCGTTCTCAATAAATTGTTCTCGAAGTGAGAACATTGAACTACATGTGAGAAATCCCGTTCATGCATACTTTTTGATAACGTTTGTGCTCGTTTTAAGTCCAATGTTCTCGGTTTTTTCCCTCTGTGTATAGTTGTTTAGCTGCACGTCAACTTTCCTGAAGTGATGGGGACCTGAGGTGCCCTGAATCAGCGTTCGCGCGCGTGAATACCAATACAAATGAAGAAAATATATCTTAAGCAACAACAACCACTAGAAATGGAAGAAAATTCCGTTGCACACGCAGCCAACAACAAAACCTTTGCTGGGAGAAAACGAGAAGGGATATTTCATTTAAGGGGATGTGCGCAAAATTTTATTTTCCGATTTAATTTTTTTTTTTATAGCTTGGAGGAGGATTTCTTTAAATTTGAAATATTTTAGAAGATTTAGCCTTTTTTGTGAACTAGTGTCTTCGATAAAACTAGCATTTTGTAAATTACTTCAAACTTTAAACTAGAGGTGGGCGCGGGCCGGGCTTTTTTTTCGTGGCCCGCGGGCTTACACAGGCCCGGAGCGGGCCCGGGCCTTAAAATTAAGATTCGTGCGGGCTTCGTGCGGGCCCGGGCCTTAGCAAAAGGCCCGGCCCGTAAAAGCCCGAAATAGGCCCGTAAAAGCCCGAAATAGGCCCGAAAACAATTTTGATTTGTTCGCGCTATTTTTGTTTATGCTCGAATTAGAGCCGCCATTTATCGCATTTTAATTGTTTATCGATACTACTATCGATTTGCTTATACATATTTTACTTGTTTGCTCACCACTAATTCAAAATTGGCGTCCTATTGTGAAATTGATAAAACTTTGCAATATTTGCAAATATTTGCATTGTGGTCAAAAAAATTATGTAAACTTTGCAGAGCTAGCACACTTGATTCCCAAATAATAACTGAGTTTAAAACAATGACCCTAAGCGCATTAGAAAAAGGTTTCTTCCGGCAATCGCTCATTTGGTTGGGCTTTTCTTGAACCCTCCTTATAGAGAGATGAATTTCCTCTCAGAGGAAAAAAGAGATAATGTGTTAGCTACGGTAAAAGCAATGCTCTCCGAATTTATAGGGGATCATGAATATAGTAGCGTTGATGATATAACTAATAACATAAACCCAAATAATTCCGAAAATGGAATGTTTGCTGAATTTTTAGACTTAAGTTATATAAAAAAACGAAAAGTTGAGAAAAACGCTATCGACATAGAGCTTGAAAAATATTTGGCCTATCCAGCAGCTCGTGGCACACATATTTTAGAATTCTGGAAAAATGCAAGGGACTTAAAATACCTTCCCAAATTAGCTCGGACCATTCTGGCTATTCCCGCCAGTTCGTCTACAAGCGAAAGGCTTTTTTCAACATCGGGCCATGTTTTAAATGAAAAACGCACTAGGCTAAAAAGCTCAAATTTAGAAAAAACGAGAGCGTAAGTTAAAGTCGGCTCTAACCGACTTCGATATACCCGTTACTCATAAGAAAACATGCTTAACAGTGTTCCTGCGTTCCCTAGGGTGACCATCCAAAAATTATGCAACATTTTTTAGGGTGGGAGGGATGGGGAACCGTTGAGAACCGTTCATCCGATCTTTCTTCGCCAAATTGGTTCATTTTGTTAATTACTAGAAGGTCCGAACCGTCTATCTTTAAAACTGTAGGAGATATAGCGTTTTTTCCGAATTGCGGGGGCGGGAGGGGGCGTGGCCAAAATTTGAAATAAACTTGATCTGCGTGCAGATAAAAGAAGCGTTTGTCCCATACATGTCAAACCTCTATCTCTTACCATCTCTGAGATCTAGGTGTTCATACAGACGGACGGACGGACGGACGGACGGAAGGACGGACGGACGGACGGACGGACAGACGGACATGTCTATATCGACTCGGCTGTTGATGCTGATCAAGAATATATATAGGGGAGAATGGGGGGTTCTGAGCCGCTGGGGGTTGTGAGCCACTCGAATATTGGCCACAAAAAAAAATAAATTTAAACTTTTTGTTTATGTCAAGTGTTTCCCTTCTTATTATCTAACTTTTGGCTATCAACCGATCTGTCAACACGTTCTTTAAGTTTGAGAACCAGAACTCGACTTTTCTTTCAAAAAAAAAAGTTTTTTTTTCATTTTTGACTTGTGAATATTATACAAAATTTCTTTCGTAATGCCAAAAGTAAGTATGAGGAAAATATCTTTGGTCATTTGCCTTTTTAATAGAATTATGTTTTTTTTTTAAATAATTTTTTTTTTGTTATGTGACGTCACCAAAAAAAAGTGAGATATGGGGGGTTGTGAGCCACTTTGGAAAAATGTTGGTTTTGACTTCCAAAGAGGATATTGCAATGATACGCAATAAAACAGAGGAAAAACTCGCCAAAGAAGTTAAAAACCCATTAAAAAAGGCAAACAAAAGAACAGCCACCAGCAAAAAGTGCTCCTATATAAAAGAAAACGAGCCTGATGCCGTCAATCAATTTTCACTCTTCATTGATATTTCTTAATTCAGAATATGAGGAAAAATTTTATTTTTTCATTTAATAAAGAATATTTGCTTAAAAACACGAATTTTGAACTTTTAGATGGGTGGCTCACAACCCCCCCACAAATTTTTGAAATTTCAAAAGTCACTTTTTTTTCAATATCAAATAAAAAAAACCCCAAAAATTTATTTTTTAAACTAGTGATGAGGAAAGTTTCGTGCATCTTTTACCTAAAATACAAAATTTACAGAATGAAAATATATTGATTTTTGGCTAAGTTATGTTCGAAAAACAAAACTATGATCACAACCCCCCACTCTCCCTACTTTATATGGTCTTAAATGATTCCTTCTGCCTGTTACATACATTTGCACGACTTTAGTATACCCTTTTTACTCTACGAGTAACGGGTATAATTTATTTTCATGGGGCCCGGGCGGGCTTGGTTAATTTTTTTTTTTTTTCCCCGGCCCGGGCCCACAAAAAAAAATTGTTTGTTTGGGCGCGCCCCCCCAAAAAAAAAAACCCCCCCCCCCCCACTTTAAACGCATTTATCTCGAAACCACGTTTCTCAAGCAGACGGCCATTATATCTCCACCATTATATCTTACACTGAACCGATTTTGATGAATTAAAGTGAAATCGACGCAGAGTTGTCACCATTATGGTCTGACCTTCAATTATAGTTTTAACAAAAAAATGGACTCTTTTTTATTTCACACTAAAAAAGGCCCATTTTGGCGGCCAACGGCCAAGTGAAGTGGATGCCAAGTAAGTGCCAAAAGCTTCATTGGAACGAAAAGGTTGTGGTTCGAGCACCAAGAGGGGCAGGTTGATTTTATATTTTTGTTTTTTTTTTAACAAAATAAATTTGTAAACATATATATCAGCGGTGGGCAGCAGAAACAACGGAAAGGGTACAACAAAATTCTTATTTTGGTCATTTGCTTGTGATCAGCCCGATGCAGCATGTGTTTGTTCTAATTTCTATTGCGTCGTAGAATTATAAAAATAACGGGCCGGGTTGCGCGGGTAAGAAGGGCTATGAGGCTGCCCACCGCTGATATATATCATAAAGTTTTTGAACTGAAGCTTTACAGAAAATTGTAGGATGGGTGATGAGCTGCAAGATGATATATCTTGCTTTAAAGATTTCTAAGCTCATTTCAAGGTTTTTCAATCTTATTTTTATAAGATTGCAAGATTTTAAAAATTTTAGAGTGATTTTTTGTCTCCGTGTAGTTGCTCTACATATTGCCATAACCTAAGCGTAAGTCCAATACGCGCTGTCCTGCGCAATAGGTTAGGGTACCCTTGCTAATGGAAACGAGAGCTTAAGTTAAAGTCGGCCCTGCCCGTCTTCGTTACACTCTTTACTCTAAGAAAAAGTTTTATTGCGTTTCTGTATGCTTATTAACAGAGCATTAACATTAATGTTAACATATTATGTTAGCAAACAAAGCATACTGGCCTCAATTATATCAAAAAAGTTGTGTTCTTGAGGAAAAATTATAATAATAAATTAAAATTTAAATCCAATCTTACGGAAATATTTTTTACTGCCTGTTACATTTGCACGACTTTAGTATATTTAGGGTGTTCAACAGCCCGCGTAAAAAAGTAAATGTGTAAATTTACGCGACGCAGCTATTGAGCGCCCCTAAAGGGTTTGCCCTCGTAATTTTTGGCGTAAATCAGCTGTTTTTGACAAGCAGTGAGTTTTTCTGTTGCTTGTGTGTGTCAAAGTTAAATTCGTATTTTTAAAGCATTGATTGTTGGTGTATAAATCAAGCTAAATAAAGAAATATGAATATACAAAATCTCTTGAGATACAACCATGATACTGTCGATGAAGTGGTAGACGACGTTATGGAGGTTCTTACAGCAGTTGCATGCTGGCGGCGAGGATCCAAGTTCTGTGTGCCCAAATGAGTCAACTGGCGAACCAATGAGCTACCATTTTTCAATGACCAATGGGTCTGTGCGGCCCCATGCTTTTTGTCGAATGCATTTCGACCCCAAGTGGAACTTGAGTTACAGGGAGCACTTTTCTGTTTAGGGTAGTTTGGGGAAGCTGCATCAATAAGTGAAACTACAACAATGTTTACAGTAGGTGATGACGGCTCTTGAGGTGTAGCTACAGACAGCTATTTTGGGGAAGATGTCTCAATTGATTTGCTGGCCAGATGCAGTTAAACTGACAAAAAAATTTAATTATTCTAGGGGTGACCGCATATTTTGAAGAGTACCCGAGTACTTTTTGTCGTTACTTTGAATGATTTTACAACACTTCAACACTTTACTCTCTTTACACTTTTACGCGGATTTTGTAAACATACCCCAGGGCAGCAAAAAGAGCGTAAACTTTTTCTCATGTGTTTTGTTGTTGTGGCGTAAACTTTTGGAGTTTACGCTTTTTGCTTTACACTTTTACGCGGGCTGTTGAACACCCTAATTATTTTTATTTTAAGAGTAACGGGCTTAAGAACTACTTTTTCGGACAACAAATCAATCACTCTAATATAGACTCGCTAAATACTCGCTTAAAGGCCAATAAAAGAGCATTTCATGAGTGCACAGAGAAAAAAAAAAGATCCCCGTAGAATGGATATTCAAAATATCCACTTAAGATCCATTTTTTTAAATATCCTTTTCACATTTTTCAGCTCCTTTGGATAAAGAATAAAGATCACTGAAATATTTATTTCCTGATATATCCTTTTTAAGCGAAAATAAATCGACTTCGAAACTATCCAATGGATCCCAAAAAAGGATAGTTAACTATCCAGTCCAAATGGATACCGAAAATATCCTGAGGATCATCAGAAACTATCCTTTTTTTTCTCAGTGTGTTTTGTGTTTGTTTTCGATCGGCATATTACTTTCATAACTTTTTTTCCGATTTAAATAATTTTCACATTTTTAAGGAGAATTTTGCAGTTTTTCTTTCTTTGTTTGTTTTTGCAAAGTTCAAAGTTTATTTTTGCCACGCATCATAATTTTTGCCTTTTGGGAACTTTGCCAAGTGAAAAGGAACGCCTCGTTGGCAGCGCTGAAAAGCTTTAAAATTGCCATTATCGTTTTTATTTTTTTGGCTGCCGCCTCATTTGCATTTTCATTTCATAGTTAAAGGTAATAAATGTGTTTGTTTTCTAATGTTTTTTTAAATCAAAATATTTAGATTTGTTTTTGTTTTAATAAAAATTTAAATTGCATCAGATTTATCAAGACCTGCCGCTGTCAGTGCAAATTTTCGTGACTGTCTGTCAAACCAACAAGAAAAACACACACACAAAATATATTTATAAGTTCTTTTTAGTGATTTATGTGGGGACGTTTCTGAGTTTATTTATAGATTTTTGGTTTCTGTTTGGTTTGTTAATTGTTTGAGCAAATTGATTTTTATGGCAGTTTTATATTCCATCACTGTATTTATGTATTCATTATCTTTATCAAGCACGTTCTAACTGAGCCGCCATAAATCCAACAGCCGAAATAGCTCAGTTGGGAGAGCGTTAGACTGAAGATCTAAAGGTCCCCGGTTCAATCCCGGGTTTCGGCAAGGGTTTTTTTTTTTTTAGTTTTTTATTGGTGTTTATGCATTTTAAGTCTTAACACGCTCTGCAGCTCTAATACTAGATCTTATGATTGCGGTAAACGATTACCGAATAAATTAAATTTACAGTAAAAATAAAATATTTAATTATTTTATAAAAAGCACTGAAGCTACCTAAAGCGTGCATTCAATGCCATTCAGCACAGACTTTTTTGCAATCGCAAATCATATATCGTTAATTGCCGTTGGTGAATGAATACTAAGTGAGTAAGCAAAACACCGTTGCAAGAAGCATTTCGTGAATTGAAGCAAAAAGGAGCAAATTTGAAAGTTTTGATTATAGCAAAAGCTATTTTTGTTAACGCCAAGCTAACTTCGTCTGTGCCGAAGATTTTATAACCTTGCATATGTTTTGAAATATCAGAGATTAAGAACTCTAGCAATAAAATCAACAGTTTGTCTAACTAAAACCATTTTCCGGATGAAAGTTCCTACGGCAGCTATAAGATACAGTCATCCGATTTTGACCAAATCTACCAAGTCTGGGTGAAAGCATATAATATTAATATTCGCTGAGTTGGGAGTCGTTAACATTCCAATCAAAATAGTTTTGCTCACTAAAACCTCCTTTTCTACCGATAGTTCCTATGGCAGCTATAAGATATAGTCATCCGATCCGGTCGGTATACTTTATAGGGTTGGAAATGATTCCTTCTCTGCTACATACTTTTGCATAAACTTAATGCATTCTGTGTACCTTTGTTACAAGTGAGAAAGTCGGTCAAGCCCGACTATAACGTACTCTGTACCTGTAGTCTCTGTCTCTCTCTCTCTCTCCCTCTCTCTCTTTCTCTCTCTCTCTAAGATTGATGAGGGTGGGAGGGGGTGGGGGGAGGGTGATTTACATTTTTGCTCATAACTTGAGAACCGCTCATCCGATCTTTATTATTTCTTCGGCAAATCGATTCATATTACGAATGTTCAAAACTGTAGGAGATATAACGTTTTTTCTAAATTGCGGGGCGGGAGTGGGCGTGGCCAAAATTTGAAACAAACTTGATCTGGGTGCAGATAAAAGAAGCATTTGTCCCATACATGTCAAACCTCTATCTCTTACCATCTCTGAAATCTAGGTGTTCATACAGACGCACGGACGGACGGACAGACGGACATGTCTATATCGACTCGGCTGTTGATGCTGATCAAGAATATATATACTTTATATGGTCGGAAATGATTCCTTCTGCCTGTTACATACATTTGCACGACTTTAGTATACCCTTTTTACTCTACGAGTAACGGGTATAAAAAAAACGGCAAAATGGACTTTCCATCATGTCTTGAAAAAAAGAGCCGATATTGCCGAGAAACTGGATCAGAATGTTGCATCCCAAACTGTAAACATAAACCATGACGTAGGTTCGGCGGTTGGTTCACTAATATTTGAAAAATGAGTCGAACGCAATGCCGCCTCGGTTTCGTTTTTATACACTGTACCAAAGGTACACAATTTTATTGAGTTTGTGCAAAAATATGTAACAGGGAGAGGGAATCACTTTCGACCCCATAAAGTATATAGAAGATAGAGGTTTGACATGTACGGGCCATTTTCTTCTTTTACTTGCAGGCATACCAAGTTTATTTTTAATTTTTGACAATGCCCCTCCCGCCATTGCAGTTTGGAATAAAGTCATATCTCGCACAATTTAGAATATAGATGGTTCTAGAGTGTTAGTAATTAGCATTATTTATAGATTTGCCGCAGAAATGATAAAGATCGGATGAACTATTCTCAAGCTAGAACCAAAAGAAAGTTACTGTCGACATTGGTCAGTTTTGAAGTCCCACATTGCTCAATGCAAGTAGTGGCGCCATCTATTGTTCAGCAGCGCTGTACTAAGCTTCTACTCCAGGTACAGAGTTTATTACAGTTCTAACTTTTTTTTGTTTATGAACTCATAAACTATCCACAATATGCCTTTGACTGCCTTTTGCAGCAGTATTGTTGGGGGAAAACCCCAGAATTCGCTCTGTTAAAAGAATCGAATCCTAACTGCTTACATTTTATTAAATTCATTAAAATTGGCAAAGCATCTTTAGTTAAGTCATTGAAAAAGAAAAAAATTTGGTTTTTGTGTCAATTGTACAAAAATTACAACAAACCTATCATCCCTTCGTCAGCATGCCGTCATACCATGTGCCTCGCACCTATCTCAACTGGCAAAGAGCACTCTGGCTCTCCCTGAAATGTGTCTACTTCATGTTGGTCGTCAAGTGTAGCGAAAAGGGCCTACAGTTCGCCTCCAATGGACGCAGAGCCAGGAGAGGGCAGCTATACCAGGAGGTCTTCAATGTCTAGGGCCAAGTCGAACGGATGCTGAAGGATGATATGAAAGCGGCTTTATTTAGATTGGACCAGAAATAAATGACAGGCAATGGCCAAGACCAACAACCGAAATGTTTTAATACAAATTCGTACATTTTTATTAGCCCAGAGAATCGCGTCAGTTGTCGGTTGGGGTAATTAGACTCCATTAGTGGCAGACGACAACGACGATGATGACGATTCTCTGTACTCATACAAAACACACATACATACACAGATGAGATATTTATGCAAAGTGCTGGCATATCCATATCTTGATACACTCAGCATCCATAATTTTTTGCTGCCATTAGACAACTTTGGTGCATAAACTCATTAAAATGTACTTGAATCTCTGGAAAATATGAGAGCCGGAGCTGGAGCTGGCAAAGCACATTTGGGTAATTTGTCGAGCAGCGACAAATGACAAGGAACAGGCCCAGACCCAGGCACAGACATGTGTGCAATTTGACAGTTTGAGGCGCAACAAGATGGATTGGCTTACATACAAACACATGGCCCGATGAGAGGATGAAGGGGATAAGGAGGTAGAAGAACTCAGCAAATGGCAAAAGCAGACATTACGCAATTTGAGACAACTCAGGCAAACACTTGACTCTTTTCTGTGGTGTTTGGTGTAACATTAATGAAGACGCTCCGCCGCGGTCTCTACATTACCCAGCTTCAAGTGGCCTGACAGCTGCTTCAAGTTAATGTGCGGATAGGTCAAGGTGTGTGTGTGTGAAGGGAGAATTTATTAATACGAAAAATCAAGAAATCTGCACATTATTCTATCGGCCTGATATACTGCAGTATCAGTAGTTAAAATCAATTTGATCTATTTTATGATTAAACTAAAGTAAAATAATGATTATGAACCTCTTAAAAGTTGTTAGGTTTTACTCTTGCGATAATTTTAGAAAGGCCGTAAGCGAGAGTTTAAGTTTCTATCATGATTCCCTCAAAAAAAATAGAGGCAAGCTAACTTCGGCTCGACCAAAGTTTATATACCTTTGGAGCTTGAGATATGAAAAATTTTTTTTCAGACTTATCTATTGTATGGGAGCTATACTATATAGTTGTCCGATTTCGACAAATCTTGGTGAAGTTATGTGAAATCATTAAAAACTTATAAATACGAGGGTTGGGACCGATAGCATTAAAAACAAAAAAGTTTTTCTGACTAAAACTAGTTTTTCAACCGATCGTTCCTATGGCAGCTATATGCTATAGTCATTCGATACGGCCGCATGGCATAGAAACAGACGGACAGACGGACTTGGCTATATCAACTCAGCTCGTCATGCTGATCAAGAATATATATACTTTATGTGGTTGGAGATGCTTCCTTCTGTGCATTACAAACATGCGGACAATTTCAAAATACCCTCTCCAAGGGTATAAAAAATTTTTCTAACAAAAACTAGTTTTTCGAACGATAAACTATAACGGGCTTTATAACACTTTACGCCCGCAACCAAAGCGCAAGATAAAGTCGGCTCTAACCGACTTCGATGTACCCGTTACTCATGAAAAAACATGTTTAACAGTGTTCCTACGTTCCTTAGGGTGAATGAATTTTTCACATTTTTGCTCATAACTTGAGAACCGCTCGTCGGATCTTTATCATTTTTTCGGCAAATCGATTCATTTTGTTGATTACTAAATATCTCTAGAAGGTATGAATCATCTATCTGCAAAACTGTAGGAGATATAACGGGGGCGTGGCCCAAATTTGAAACAAACTTGATCTGCGTGCAGATAAAAGAAGCATTTGTCCCATACATGTCAAACCTCTATCTCTTACTATCTTTGAGATCTAGGTGTTCATACAGACAGACGGACATGTCTATATCGACTCGGCTGTTGATGCTGATCAAGAATATATATACTTCATATGGTCGGAAATGATTCCTTTTGCCTGTTACATACATTTGCACGAATTTAGTATACCCTTTACTCTACGAGTAACGGGTATAAAAATTTTGAGTAAATATTGTATATTCAGAACTTTGGAGTAGGGGAACACTACTCTACTTCTTTTTTTTAAATTATTGTCTGTGCTTCTTTTATAAAATTTTTAGACTGCGGTGCATTCTCAGTTATTCACACATATTTGTAATACAACCAACAAACCGCGAATTTTTTTGGGTCTAATGCTTAATTTGTAACAATTGTTGTTGTGCTGGAAGAAACAACAGTTTCGAATTTTTTCGAAACCCACCAACAATTTTACTCTCGTATATTAAATCCATTTCGCGACTACGCTACTCAAACATCAATGATACACCAATAAGAATATCATCATACGTAAGAGGAAAAATAATGAACGGTACTTTCATTCAAGATATAACATAATGAACGATAGTTGAAAAAATATTTCCTGCTGAAGATTCTCGCGTTCAATGTTAAACGTATATTTTTGAAAATTCGGGCGTTAAGTCACTGTTGAAAGTGACATAATGCCCGCAGATGTTATGTCACACCGAAAACGGGCGTTATGTCACCGGGCGTTATTACATGCACCCAAATTTTGCATCAGCTTTACTTCGTGAAGCACTTAAACTTGAATTGAAAAATCAAACATTAACCTCTCCGAAAAAAATGTTCTTGCTTTCAGGCCATAATGAATCACCGGCCAACATTTCTTGTACCCTTAAAATGATGACGTTAGCATATCAATATACAAATAGATAAGTACAATTGAACAAAACTGATTACAAATTCAATTATCTATAATGATGATACCCCATATCTAAAGCCTTGCAATGTTTTTCATATAAAATTTGACCATTTAAATAAACTCAAGCAGTTTAGGCCTAGCCTCCGAATCGAACGAATCAAAAAAACAATATTATCAGCTCCGCGAATTTATTAATTGACTGCGAAGAATGGAAACCACCTACGTCGTGTCGGGTGCAACATCCGATCAACCAATTACATATATTACAACTGGAACTAAAACTCAAACAACATATATAACCACTAATGGACCAACTGCACCTCCGCCAGGACCACCAAGACAAACCGTAAATGTTGTGGTGACCAGTTCAAAAGCCAAAGCAAGGCAAACCAATACGGCATTGCCAGGTAAAGAGCTTTAAGCTTCAATGTCAATTTTCTTTGAATCTTATCACATAACAGCATTGATATCATTTATCAAAGGGACCTTAATAAATCAAATTTTATATATAGAAAAGGGTGTTAAAAAAATCCTACTTGACAAGAGCATATGGAATTGAAAAAAATATTGTGTAATTCAGCTTGTAACCAGAGGTCGCAAAAATCGGTCTTCCGTTTGTCTGAGTCAGAAAACAACAGTGTTCGTGCGACCAAATTGAAAAAAGGTACCGAAACAACCTTCAACTTCGCTCTCTGCCACTTTTCGTTGTGACAGGAGAGAAGCACATATTTTTATAGCCGTTACTCGTAGAGTAAAAAGGGAATACTAAAGTCGTGCAAATGTATGTAACAGGCAGAAGGAATCATTTCCGACCATATAAAGTATATATATTCTTGATCAGCATCAACAGCCGAGTCGATATAGACATGTCCGTCTGTCCGTCCGTCCGTCCGTCTGTCTGTATGAACACCTAGATCTCAGATCATGGGACAAATGCTTTTTATACTTGCAGGCAGATCAAGTTTATTTTTATTTTTTGCCACGCCCCCGCAATTTGGAAAAAACGTTATATCTCCTACAGTTTTGAAGATAGACGATTCGTACCTTCTAAAGATAGTTAGTTAGATAGTTAGGCAATTATGAGTGATCATTTGTGGCTTTAAAATTCAATTTCTTAAGCATTTCGCGGTTTTGTTACCATTTAGACACTTTTGCTACGAATTGCGTCTATGCATTGATCCTAACTTGATTTTTCACTTGGTTGGCATTAACGTTTTTCATAATTTCTATTTTTATCCTCTTTGGTTTTTTTTTCGCGATTTAAAAAGTCTTCAGTCACTGTAAATGGTTTGAGTACCTCACCTATCACAAAGCCTGTAACTAAATTTGTTTTACACTCCGTGTACTCAACTAAAAACCATTCTGTACTTGATTGTACTAACTAAAATTGTTTAGTACGCACGAGTGCTGAACACAAAAAAGTTCGGTACTTATTTTTATCGGTCGGTGTGTTACGACGCTGTAGCGTACTTGCTTTTTTCGGTCAGTGCGTTACAAATTATTTACCGTACTTGTGATTTCGTACAGTACAAAACGAAAAATGTACCGTACTCGGATGGCAGCTATATGCTGAGTTATTGAGTACGGTACTTTTGTTGTGTATAAGAACCCTGCAAATGTATGTGACAGCCAAAAAGAAGCGCCTCCGACCCCATAAAGTATATATATTGTAGGTGTATATGTAAGTGTATACCGTACCCAGATCAAGTTTGCTTTGGATTTGGCAAATTCCTTCTCCTTCTCCTTTTAACCGCGAGAAACAGTCAGAGCTACAATTTGTAAGTTTAACCTTGTGAATACCATTATCAGATCCGAGCAACAAACGCGAAGATATGCAAGTGCGCCTACCCACTTAACAAATCAATTTTAAAATAAAAGAAATTCAAGGCCATATGAACCACATTACTTGGTACAGGGTATTTTGCTCTCACTCGACCGCAACACTCTTACTTGTTTTTATACCCTTGGAGAGGGTATATTGAAATTGTCCGGATGTTTGTAACGCACAGAAGGACGCATCTCCGACCACATAAAGAATATATATTCTTGATCAGCATGACGAGCTGAGTTGATATAGCCATGTCCGTCTGTCCGTCCGTCTGTACGTCCGTCCGTCTGTCCGTCTGTTTCTATGCTATCTCCTCCGTCAGTTTTAAAGCTATCTTAACCAAACTTTGCACAAAGTCTTTTGGTATATATACGCTGCACATTTGTCGGAACCGGCCGGTTCGGATGACTATAGCATATAGCTGCCATAGGAACGATCGGTTGAAAAACTAGTTTTTTGTTTTCAATGCTATCGCTCTCAACGCTCGTATTTTTAAGCTTTTAATGATTTCACATGATTTCACCTAGCCTTGTCGAAATCGGACAACTATATAGTATAGCTGCCATACAAAAGTTAGGTCTGAAAAAAAGTCTTAGTGAGAAAATTTTTTTTGTTTTCAATGCTATCGCTCCCAACGCTCGTATTTTTAAGTTTTTAATGATTTCACATGATTTCACCAAGCCTTGTCGAAATCGGACAACTATATAGTACAGCTGCCATACAAAAGTTCGGTCTGAAAAATAGTCCTAGTAAGAAACTTTTTTTGGTTTTAAATGTTATCGCTCCCAACGCTCGTATTTATAAGTTTTCAATGATTTTACATAATTTCAACAAGATTTGTCGAAGTCGGACTACTATATAGTATAGCTGCCATACAAACTGTCAGCCACATATCAAGCTCCAAGGGTATATAAACTTCGGTCGAGCCGAAGCTAGCTTGCCTCTATTTTTTTACAACTTTTTTACTCAACTTTTTTGGAGCTTGAGACAGCTAAGACTCGCTAATTATAATATTTTACTCTCTTTTTCTAGCCATGTTCTTGTTTGCTTATGGAGGCATGGACATGTTACAGGGTCTGGGCGTTAATGTGACTACATTTGCTTTAACAGGAAGTCGGGAATACTTTTATAGTTGGTTTATAGGCTTCATCATTGGAGCCGTGGTAGCCTCTCTCCTTGTTACACACTTGCCCAAGGTGGTGTTTTATGTGAGTAATCATTGAAGTTAACTAATATTTTCAACTTTCTAATGGTATTTCTTCTGCTGTTGTAGATGCTCAGCGCCATTATGGAGCTGATAGATGCCATCATTATGGTGAGTGCCAGCTACGAGTATAATTCTATAGTGGCTGCACGATATGTAGGTGGAGTAGGCATCGGTCTTTTGACCGTACCCTTCATCATACATGGCGCGGAGGTAACTGGTAACACCAATCGAGGCATTGTCACCACCGTGGAGCAGTATGGCACCGCCTTGGGTATCGCCGTGGAGTTGATTTATAACACCATCTGGGCCGAAGAGTTGGATGCTTCGGTCTATCTAATACATGGCGTAGTGGGCATTGTATTCTCATTGCTAAGCCTTTCGTTGTTGTACTTTGCAACTGAGTCGCCCATTTTCTACATACGAAGAAATCAGGAGCAAAAAGCTCGATTCTGTCTACAGAAACTGCAGCTGACCCAACAGGCAACCGACAGGGCCTGGGAAGAGGCCAAGCTTTACGTGGTGGAAGGGGAAAGTCAAAGTTTAGGCGAACAATTTGTTACATCTGCCATGCCCTTTATCAAGTTGCTGTTCTACCGTTGCTTTGTGGCGTTTACCATAAATCTACCTTTGGTCCTATCCATGCTGACCAGCACCCTGCTCGTAGAACTCAACAGTTTCCAATGGCCTCTGATTGTTTGGGGTCTTTTGCGCCTGATAGGAGCCATCCTGACTAGCGCAGTAATAGAAACGTTGGGTCGCAAACTTATCTCACTGGTGGGATTACTGTGCATGGCGGCGCTGACACTGGGCATTGCTGGCATATATGCCACCCCGGCTAATATGATCGACTACTATTACATGTCGCAGGTGTTTCGAATGGGCTTGGCCTTTCAGTTCTTTGCCGGAGTTTTCGTTTGCAGTTCAGCGGTATATTTGAGTGAGGCTTTCCAAATTCAGGTAAAACCCTATCTGATAGGACTGATTGTGTGCATTGAACAGGTGGTTCAAATCATTGTGATTGCCTGCTTTAAGCCCACTCCAGAATACTTCTTTCAATACTTTTTAGTTGTGGGCATTATTTTGGTTATCGGACTGATAGCTTTTGCGATTCTAATGCCAGAAACACGAGGAATGACACTGCGACAGGCAGGCGAACGATTTCGTCGAGTATATGATGTAACGCCTTACTAAGCTAATGGAATTTAACTGAACCTAGAAAATAAACTCAATAAAAAACACCTAGACATTATGCCTGTGTACTTCTTTTAATTGGGGGCCTAGTTACCAGCTACCTTATCATCTTTTTGCAATAACACGGTATAAAACGCCAGGCCCATCGCGTGTTGCCGAAGTATAAAAAGGGATGGTATAACTACTCAACACCGGACTAAAGAAGACCCAGCTACCAGAGGCCTGAAAATCAGAGAAAACAAGTAAGAGTGTTGCGGTCGAGTGCCCCGACAGCCAAATAACCTGTCCCAAGAAATGTCGTTCCTATAGCTTTAAATTCCATTTATTTTCAAATTTATTTCAATAAATGAGCAGGCGCACTTGCATATCTTCGATGTTTTTGCTCGGATCTCATTGTGGTACACAGAATAGATAGATGTTGGGCCTAACTCACTGGGTTTAAACTTAACGAGAGCGTAAGTTAAAGTCGGCTCTAACCGACTTCGATATACCCGTTACTCATGAGAAAACATGCTTAAGAGTGTTCCTGCGTTCCTTAGGGTGACCAGCCGAAAAGTATGCAACATTTTTTGCTCATAACTTGAGAACCGCTCATCCGATCCTTATTATTTCTTCGGCAATTTATTATTTTGCTAATTACTAACTATCTCTAGAAGGTACGAATCGTCTATCTTCAAAACTGTAGGAGATATAACGTTTTTTCCAAATTGCGGGGGCGGGAGGGGGCGTGGCCAAAATTTGAAACAAACTTGATCTGCGTGCAGATAAAAGAAGCATTTGTCCCATACATGTCAAACCTCTATCTCTTACCATCTCTGAGATCTAGCTGTTCATACAGACGGACGGACAGACGGACATGTCTATATCGACTCGGCTGTTGATGCTGATCAAGAATATATATACTTTATATGGTCGGAAATGATTCCTTCTGCCTGTTACATACATTTGCACGACTTTAGTATACCCTTTTTACTCCACGAGTAACGGGTATAAAAATTGTAGCTCTGACAGTTTTACGCGGTTAGAAGAAGATGGAGAAGGAATTTGAAAAACCAGGAGCTAACTTGATCTGGGTACGGGTACAAATACATAAATGCAAAAATTTGTGGCTCTACCTCTTATAGTCTGTGATATCTACGCGTTTATACAGAGAAAAAAAATTTGTGGCTCCATCAATTACAGTCTCTGAGATCGACGCGTTCATACAGACAGACAGACGGACATGGCTAAATCGACTCGGCAATTACTGCTGGTCAAGAATATATTTATTTTTTAGGGTCGGAAATACTTCCTTCTCCCTGTTACATACATTTGCACAACTTCATGATCCCCTTTTTCCCATTTCTAATGGGAACAGGGTATAAAAAGGCAGGGAAGCTAACTTCGGCTCGACCGAAGTTTATATACCCTCGGAGCACGATAGCATTGAACATAAAAAAGTTTTTCAACAAAAACCTTTTTTCTGACCTATCTTTTGTATGGCAGCTATACTATTTAGTTGTCCGATTTCGACAAATCTTGGTGAAATTATGTAAAATCATTGAAAACTTATAAATACGAGCGTTGGGAGCGATAGCATTAAAAACAAAAAAGTTTTTTATACTAAGATTTTTTCAAACCTATATTTTGTATGGCAGCTATACTATACAGTGGTCCGATATTAATAGATCTTAGTAAAATTATGTGACATCAAAGAAAACTTATAAATACGAGGGTTGGAAGCGATATCATTGAAAACAAAAAAGTTTTTCTCACTAAAACTATTTTTTCGATCGATCGTTCCTATGGCAGCTATGTGCTATAGTCATCCGATCTGGTCGGTTCCGACAAATGTGCAGTGTATTTGTGCAAAGTTTTGTTAAGACGGTCGGACCAAGCTCAATCGACTCAGCCCTGATCAAGAATATATGTAGTTTATTGGGTCGGAAATTAATATTTCTATGCGTTTTAAACTTCTGGGCAAAGTTATAATACCCTTTGCAAGGGTATAAAAAGGTTTTCATTTCATAAATATAAGTTTGTACACATACATGTCTATAGCTTGCTTCCCCACTTTGTTTGGACTATCGTTTAAAATTTTATGTTAATTGTTTCGGTTCATACAGTTACGTACCGGTATACAAAAAAAAACCCAACCGGGCCGGTTCCGACAAATGTGCAGCGTATTTGTACCAAAAGACTTTGTGCAAAGTTTGGTTAAGATAGCTTTAAAACTGACGGAGAAGATAGCATAGAAACAGACGGACGGACGGATGGATCGCAAAAGTGATATTTTTGTTTTCAAAAATTTTTGGCATCTTATTTGTAACTTTTAACATACCCAAGCAGCTTCAGAGACTTCAAAATGGTTTTTCTAAAACGTCATCAACTCACCTGTAAGAAAAAAAATAAAGAGCATTTTAAAATATCTGGAATTATTTTAATTAGCATAATTAAACTCACTAGTTAAAGAGTAGCGGATTTTCCTTATTTGTATGTGAGTGTATGTCCCGGTAAAACTAGGCTATGTCTCAAAATATTACTTTCTGAATGAAAAACAATAGACAGTGATCAAAGGGACCAAATGGAAGTGACTTAAAGTAGCCAAGGCACGAAATATAAAAGATTGCCCTCGTACTATATGCTTTCGATAAGAAATTCTCCGAAAAATTACCTTGCTACATGCCTGTTGACTCAATCTATCACGAGCGAACATATTTTGTACCCTAAAATAGATACAATTTCAATTATCTATAATGTTGATACTCTATATCTAAAACCCTGCAATGATTTTTTTTATTCATATAAAATTTGACCATTTAAATACTGCCAAGCAGTGTAGGTCTGTCCTCCAAATCGAACGAACGATTTTATTTGTTCCGCTAATTTATAATTTGACTAAGCAGAATGGAAACCACTTACATCGAGTCGGGTGCAACATCCGATCAACCAATTACATATATTACAACGGGAACTAAAACTCAAACAACTTACATAACCACTAAAGGATCAACTGCACCTACGCCAGAGCCACCAAGACAAACCGTAAATGTTGTTGTAACCAGTTCAAAAGTCATAGAGAAGAAAAAAAATTTTGAAGTATCAGGTGAGCTTTAAGCTTTAACATGTAAAAAAAATTCCCCATGATGTGAACAACTGATAAAACATTAGAAACAAATAGGCATATTCCCGCTTTCAAGTTCAATCAAATCATGTGCAATCGGCAAAAATTTAAAACAAACTTGATCTGCGTGCAGACAATAGGAGTCAAATTTGGTTGCTCTAGCTCTTCTAGTCTCTGCGATCAAGGTGTTCATACAGACAGACGGACAGATGGACAACGCTATATCGTCTGGGCTGTTGATGCTCATCAAGAATATATAATGCCTGTTCCATACATTTGCACGACTTTAGTATATGTTTTAACTCTTCTAACAAACAAATAAGTGTAGCAGCACAGTGCCCCGACTGCGAAATACCATGTACCAAGTAATGTTGTTCCCATGGCTTTAATTCCTAAGTTAATGTTGTGTTAGCTTCTTCGATGAATTTCAATAGTTTTAAAGCTGTTGGGTATCAATTCCTTAAGGCTCTTGTCACTAATCTGGGGACTATTCAACTAATCTACTTACCAATATATCATTTAGCGTCGAAGTACCACTCTAAATTCTAATACTTAATATTTAAATATTTTAAATTAAGAAATAAACAAATAATATTTTGCTCTGTTTTTCTAGCCATGTTCCTGTTTGCTTATGGAGGCATGGACATGGTACAGGGTGTAGGCATTAATGTGCCCACATTTGGTCCTACAGGAAGTTGGGAATACTTCTACAGTTGGTTTATAGGCTTTATGATTGGAGCCGTGGTAGCCTCTCTCCTTGTTACACACCTGCCCAAGGTGGTGTTTTATGTGAGTAATCATTGAAGTTAACTAATATTTTCAACTTTCTAATGGTATTTCTTCTGCTGTTGTAGGTGCTCAGCGCCATAATGGAGCTAATAGATGCCATCATAATGGTGAGTGCCAGCTACGAGTATAATTCTATAGTGGCTGCACGGTATGTAGGCGGAGTGGGCATCGGTCTGTTGACCGTACCCTTCATCATACATGGCGCGGAGATATCTCTTAACACCACCCGAGCCGTTGTCACCGCTGCAGAACAGAATGGCATCGCATTGGGCATAGTCTTGCAGTTGATTATTAGCACCACTTGGACCGAAGAGTTGGGTGTGTCGGTCTATGTAATACATGGCATAGTGGGCATTGTGTTCTCATTGGTACACCTTCCATTGTTGTGCTTTGCAATTGAGTCTCCCATTTTCTACATACGAAGAAATCAGGAGCAAAAAGCTCGAATCTGTCTACAGAAACTTCAGCTGAGCCAAAAGGCAACCGACAGGGCCTGGGAAGAGGCCAAGCTTTATGTGGTGGAAGGGGAAAGTCAAAGTTTAGGCGAACAATTTGTTACATCTGCCATGCCCTTTATCAAGTTGCTGTTCTACCGTTGCTTTGTGGCGTTTACCATAAATCTACCTTTGGTCCTATCCATGCTGACCAGCATTCAGTATACAGAACTCAACAATTACCAATGGCCTCTCATTGTTTTGGCTATTTTGCGCCTGATAGGAGCCATCCTGGCTACCGTTGCACTAGAACTGTTGGGTCGCAAACTCATCTCACTGGTGGGATTACTGTGCATGGCGGCCCTGACACTGGGCATTGCTGGCATATATGCCACCCCGGCTAATATGATCGACTACTATTACATGTCGCAGGTGTTTCGAATGGGCTTGGCCTTTCAGTTCTTTGCCGGAGTTTTCGTTTGCAGTTCAGCGGTATATTTGAGTGAGGCTTTCCAAATTCAGGTAAAACCCTATCTGATAGGACTGATTGTGTGCATTGAACAGGCGGTTCAAATCATTGTGATTGCCTGCTTTAAGCCCACGCCAGAATACTTCTTTCAATACTTTTTAGTTGTGGGCATTATTTTGGTTATCGGACTGATAGCTTTTGCGATTGTAATGCCAGAAACACGAGGAATGACACTGCGACAGGCAGGCGAACGATTTCGTCGAGTATATGATGTAACGCCTTACTAAGCTAATGGAATTTAACTGAACCTAGAAATTGTAAATAAACACAACAAAACACACTTAAACTTGTGTGTTCTTCTTTTATTTTGGGGTCTTAGATCTGAAAAGCTGGGCTTTTTTATACCTCATTACAATCGATAAGGGCTATTTTTTATCCAGCTACTAGAGGCCTAAAAGCATAAAGCAGAGATGCCCAGAGCCAGCTTACGGAGTGTAGTCACCAATGCAAATAAAGCAAATATTCTCAAGCATGAACAACCTCAAAAAATAAAAAAGAAAGAGAAATGTGTGGGCCTGCTTGTGGCTGTCTTATACACATGAAAATTGTCGCCCTAACAACAAAATCTACATTGAAGACGACGCGTTCAATATTTAACGAGAGCGTAAGTTAAAGTCGGCTCTAACCGACTTCGATATACCCGTTACTCAGGAAAAAACATGTTGAACAGTGTTCCTGCGTTCCTTAGGGTGACCAGCCGAAAAGTATGCAACATTTTTTTTTGCTCATAACTTGAGAACCGCTCATCCGATCCTTATTATTTCTTCGGCAAATTTATTATTTTGCTAATTACTAACTATCTCTAGAAGGTACGAATCGTCTATCTTCAAAACTGTAGGAGATATAACGTTTTTTCCGAATTGCGGGGGCGGGAGGGGCCGTGGCCAAAATTTGAAATAAACTTGATCTGCGTGCAGATAAAAGAAGCATTTGTCCCATACATGTCAAACCTCTATCTCTTACCATCTCTGAGATCTAGGTGTTCATACAGACAGACGGACGGACGGACAGACGGACATGTCTATATCGACTCGGCAGTTGATGCTGATGAAGAATATATATAAGGGCGGGTCAATTTTGTATGGAGCTAAAAAAACGTGGTAAGCGTATAGCAGATTCGGAATCTGCGATGAATTCTAAGAAAATTTCACGAAGAAACCCCATGTCTAAAATGAATTCCTAGCCCCCGCTGCGAAGCATGAAAATATACCAATGTACCAAAATACACCGAACCCTAATTGTTCATGCTTCACAGCGGGGGCTAGGAATTCATTTTATACATTAGGTTTCTTCGTTAAATTTTCTTAGAATTCATCGCAGATTCCGAATCTGCTATACGCTTATCGCATCAAAAACTTGACCCGCCCTAATATATATACTTTATATGGTCGGAAATGATTCCTTCTGCCTGTTACATACATTTGCACGACTTTAGTATACCCTTTTTACTCTACGAGTAAATAATACTAAATACTTATATTCTTCATGCTTATGGCTACTACCCCTTGTACTACTACACTGTTAACCCTTTTTAAAACTGAGGGGCGGTCCTCGGTACTGAACCGTTGTCTGGACAGAACAAATTTTAGAAGAGCTGGAGTCTCTAGAACGGATATTTTTGAGAGGTTGAGTATGAGAGGTTGAGCAAGTGTTCTAAGTGGTGTGTAACTACAGGGGAATCTTATTTCAAAACACAGTGGCCAAAGTATTCTCAGCGGTGCTTTTGGATAGGCTAAGCACCTAGATATGTGAAAACGACCGGAACCCACTATGGACAATATATTTAGCCTGTCAAGAACGAGAATCTAATATCTAGACTGCTCTGTTTGCTCAGTCGAACCAAGTTCAGTTTCACACTGCCACCGTCTTTGACACGAGCTCGAACCGTCCAAAGCCTGTCTCAATCCAACCCATCAGCCATGCTTTCGCGCAAACAAAATACAACCGCGATAGAGCAAGACGGCGAGGATCGAATCGCAGCAGACAGCGAAGAGGGACTGAGCAAACGTTCAATCTATACTTCTCTCATCTGTACAGTCAAGTATCGCCAGAAAATACATTGACAGTGGACGCAAACTGTACGCGTTTTTTGTTTATTTTCGCGAAGCGTTTGGAAGCTCTTTTGAACGCTGATGATACTGTGGTTTTTGCAGAATCTCCTGGAAAAATGGAAAAAATGGTAAATGCACTTCAAGAATATTGCAAAACGTGGAGTCCTAAGTGAACACAGAAAAGTCCAAGATCCTAATACTTAAAAAGGCATTGGAGAAGACAAGCCTGGAATGAAAAGTGGCACTGAGCTAGAAGTAGTCAAATCGTACAATTATTTGGGTATTTGAATATACTTATCTTAATGCTCAGTATAAATTTAATTTGCAAAAGAAGCTTAAAAGTGCGAAAATAAACAGTACATGGAAGTCACTACTAAGTAAGAAAGATGTACGTATCTGCACAAAATATCAAATTTTTGATGCAGCAGTTAGATCTATAAATTGTTACGGCGCTCAAGTATGGCGAATCATGAAATATGACGAGGTCGAGAGTGTACTGCGGTACTTTGTCTTTGCTCGCAAGGCTTCTTGCGAAAATGCTTCTTAGCCCGTTTTAAAGCATCAAAGGAGCTAATGCACGCCTCTTCACTGCTTTGTTAATCATTCCTGACTGCAACTACTATGTCAATTACTATGTAATTTTATTCGGACTACTCATTAGCGTCATGTTAATAAGTTGTAAATTTCTGTCAAGTTATATTCTGTACATTTAGTTTCAATTCTTGGGTATCTCAGTAAGTACAGAGATAACGATAAGTTCTAAAAGGTTTTGATACACCAGTTAAGTCCTCACTTAAAAAGTTAATTTTCCTTTTTATCTTGATTTTATATTCTATATATATAAATAAATAAAGAAAACCCTACGGAAAAAACTACAAACGTGCATGATGACACAAGTGTTTTATATTCTATAGTTTTATTTTAAATCATGTTTTGATTAAATCACAATCCAAGCCAACTAATTACACCATTGAAGGGAGCATGATTCATAAAATTGGCTTAGATGTCTAAAGGCTTATTTCAAATGAATCACAGTTGATGCCCAAAATTGTTACCCCCTATACTGATAGCTGATAACAAATTTTTTGCAATCTATTTTACAAATTTTAGATATCGCAAATGAATAAATACGGAAGCATTTTTAAGCGTGGGCGCAGTAGTGGCAAACGAAGCAAACGAACGAACCACCAACATGGATACCGTTTATGTGGAGTCGGGTAAAAGACCCATTGAAGAAACCATTTATAAGACCAAGGAACCAGGACATCAGCTGAACTATGAGTATTCTTCAGAAAAACCACCTCTACCACCGCCATACACTGAAACAGAGATGCCTCCACCACCGCAAGTGTCGTCTTTCACTGGAGTGGCAGCTAAGCCCATTCGCATTGATTACAGCCACAAGGGACAAAATATGCTGGTGTCAGCAAGTAAGACTAAGAGCTAGAGCGTTCCAGTATTTACACACTAATTTCCTAATTTTTTAAACAGCCGCCTCTCTGCTGACTTATGGTGGCATGGATATGGCCCAAGGTTTGGGCTGGAATCTAACGGCTGATGTTCCAGTCACCCAAGAGTTTCAATATAGTTGGTTTGTGGGCGTCATTGCTGGTTGCCTTGTGGGATCTTTAGCTGTCAACTATCTGCCCAAAGGAGTTTTCTACGTGAGTACCATTTTGACATCATCTCATCTCTTGACTCACCCAACTCGTTCCTTGTAGATTGTGGGCGGTGTTATGAACCTCATCGATGCCATCCTCTTTGTGAGTTTGCCCTATAACTACTCGGCCATTTTGGCAGCACGTTATGTGGGTGGAGTGGGTATCGGTTTCATTACGGTGCCCTTTATTATACACAACTCGGAGGCAGCCGTTAAGGATATACGTGGAATATATCAATCTAAAGAGCAATTGGGTTTAACTTTGGGAGTCATCATTCAAGTAATCTACGATGCCGAATGGACTACCGATATGAGAATGTCTGAGAATGTGATGCATGGCATTATGGGAATAGTATTTTCCGTCATAGCTCTAGTAAGTGTGCTGGTACGAGCCGAGTCGCCCATTTACTACATTCGCCGGAATGACGAACAGAAAGCACGTATACATCAGCGGAAATTGTTGAACTCCATGTTGACGGATGAACAATGCGAATCGGTCTTCCAGGAAGCTAAACTCTATGTTATGGAGGGTGAAAATGAAAGCTTGAGCGAACAGCTGGCAGAATCCGCAGTGCCCTTCCTTAAGTTGCTGTTCTACCGCAGTTTGGTGGCCTTTACTTTTTCACTGCCCTTGACTGCATCCATGATAAACAGTACTTATGTCTACGAAGGCGTCCAACATTCCTGGCGATTGGCTCTTTGGGGCGCTTTGCGTAAAATAGCCGCACTGATCACGTCCTTTGGCTTTCTGGACAGACTCGGACGCAAGAGCATCTCGCTGGTGGGCTTGTTGTGCATGGGAGCCTTGATGGTTGCAATGGCTGCTATTTACGCCAAGCCTGAAAATGCATTTAACAAACACCTCATGATGCAGGTGTCCAATATGGGTATGGCTTTCCAGTTCTTTGCCGGCATGTACATTTGCAGTACATCCTGCTATCTGGCTGAGTCTTTTCCCATGAAAATCAAACCCTACCTCATAGCAATCCTAGTGTGCGTTGAGCATGTGATTCACATCATTGTGATTGTAAGCTATAAGGATAGCACAAAGTTTCTATATGACTACTTCTTGGCTGGAGGAATCCTACTACTGATTGGTGCTCTTGCCTACACTGTACTGTTGCCAGAGACGAAGAAAACAACGCTGCGAGAAGCTCGTGAACGTTGCCAGCGAGTATTTGATCTTACATTTTATTAAGATAATGAATCTACAACTATACAAACAAAACTCTTTGTATGTTTAAATAAATACTAACGATTAACGATTACAAAAATTCTGTACTTTAGCCCAAAAATAAGAAAGATAATGCTTTAGACAATCTTAATACTTATTAGAACAAGACCTCATTAATGTTTAAGTTTAATTTTATCAATAAATATAGAAATAATACTGGAAATATCGTGACTTTATTCCAATACTTAAAAAAATATAACAAAAAAACTCTTTGGCCTGAATACCTTAGTGAAAGTGTTTTTTTTTTTTTTTTGTATGTGAAATATTTGCAGACAACCTTAATAAATATAACGCATATATGTTGTGTGTGACTAGCTCCTCTTCCACCAGCTAAAGGAATTTTTATTTGATTTTTATACAAGGTTACCTGAGCATCAGACAGCAGTAGCACACACACAAACAAAAATTGGTGTACTCTTTCTATTTCTTGTAGTTGCTGTAAGCTCATTCTGGGCAACCCTGCTTTAGAGTATTACAACTCTGGGGAGAATTGGCTATCCAATGTACACAAGAACAAGGTGCATGCTTATGTAGAGTATTACAGCTCTGGCGCTCCAAGATACACAAGGACAAGATGGATGCACGAGTGCCGTGTAGAGTATTAATTTTTTGGAGTAGATTGTCTGTAAAAAAATGCAGAATCAAACCGAAAACTGCTAAAGAAAGCGTTTAGGTTAAATTTATACAATTATTTTATACAATTATTTTAGCGTTGTAGAGTTTTTTTTTACTTCATCATCAAGAACAGCACACAGTCGATTTTCCTGCAATTGTCGCCGCTTTTCAAAGTAAACGGAAACTGCCAGTCCGATTGTAAGAGTTTCCTTAATATCGTGAAAAATTTAACGAAAGTATGGGTTGTATTTTCTACTGCAATATTTAGCAGTTGTAAAGATATTCGGCTTAAGAATGACCAGGCATCTACTTTGATGAAATATCCGGTACTTTACTTTCTTGCCAGCATAGTTTGAAAGAAAGAATATCAGCAAAGAGTCTTCAGCATAGCTCGCAAATAACTCTCAACATTATTTCCCAAGCGTTCAGTCTCACTTAACACCAGAAACTATCAAAGCACACACGCTCTCTCACTGACACAAACACTTTTATCTTCCCGCTCTTGTGTTTTCTGTTTCGTCACTTCGCTTGAGCAAAACCAACTAGTCGATCCGCCAATAACAACTGAGAGAGACACTTTTGAGTAAGTGCTCAGGAAACAACTGTCTGCAAATGAGCAGAACACCGGGGGGCCCGAACTTACTTGCCGAAGTCATGCTTTATTGTGTTTTAGAGAGAGACACAGTCAGGTTTTTAGCGCGCCCTGTCTTAAAGCAGGTTTCCCCAAGGGGAACAGAAGAAGTTAGTTCTGCCTTTCACGTTTTTATACCCTGTACTAATTAAAAACAAGTAAGACCGTTGCAGTCGAGATATCTCGACTTCAAAATACCCTGTACAATTAACAAACAGACAAGCACACATACACACAAACGTAAATTATATCGCGCTCACACACACACACACACACACTCACGCGCAAGCCTCAAACAGAGCGCAATAAGTAAAGCGTGTGGTGGGGGGTGGGGGCAAAATTTCTTTCGTGAATAACTTCGGTATTTTTGCTCAGATCTGATTGTGCTTTTCAGAATAGATACATTAAGGGCCTAAGATAATATATATTAAGCGACGATATTGTAACTTTAAAATTGTGGCTCTGACAGTTTTTTGCGGTTTAAGGGGGGAGGTGGGGAAATTTTCGAGATCTGAAACTTGATCTGCGTACGGCCTATACCTATGTACATGCAAAAATTTGTATCTCTATCTCTTATAGTCTCCGAGATCGACGCGTTCATACAGACAGACGGACGGACGGACGGACAGACGGACATGGCTAAATCGACTCGGCTGTTGATGCTGATCAAGAATATATATACTTTATAGGGTCGGAAATGCTTCCTTCTCTCTGTTACATACATTTGCACAACTTCATGATCCCCTTTTACCCATTTTCAATGGGTACAGGGTATAATGAGTAAATGGCGATCATGAAGTTGTGCAAATGTATGTAATAGCCAGAAGGAAGCACCTTCATGATCAGCATCAACAGCCGAGTCGATTTAGCCATGTCCGTCTTTCCGCCTGTCTGTCTGTTCGAACGTGTCGATCTCAGAGACTGTAGTTGAGGGAGCCACAAGTTTTGACATGTATGTAGCTGTATACTGTACCCACATCGAGTTTGTTTTGGATTTCGAAAATTCCACATCCTCCATCATTTAGCAGCGAAAAACTGTCACTCTTTATGTAGAAACGCGTTGATCTCACAGATTATAAAACTAGAAGTAGAGCCACAAATTTTTGCATGTATGTAGGTGTATAGCGTACCCAAAACTATTCGAAATTTTTGAAATTTTTTCATACTGATATTTTAGAGATTACATGACAAAAATGGCCATAACTTCCTCTATTTTCAAGCTACCGATATGTTCGGGCACTCAAAATGTTTGGAAAAGATGCGGCTTTCACATTTTTTTGAGAGTTTTTGAAGAATGGGTCTTTTTTGCTAGACTAAGTTTTTTGGAAAAATCCTTTATTTTTCAAGTACGGTTTAATAAATAAAAATTTTTAAAATTTGTATACTCTGTACCGAAGGTACATAGAGAATATTAAGTTTGTGCAAAAGTGTGCAACAGGGAGAAGAAATCATTTCCGACCCTATAAAGTATATATATTCTTGATCAGCATCAACAGCCGAGTCGATATAGACATGTCCGTCTGTCCGTCTCTCTGTCTGTCTGTCCGTCTGTCTGTCCGTCCGTCTGTATGAACACCTAGATCTCAGAGATGGTAAGAGATAGAGGTGTAACATGTATGGAACAAATGCTTCTTTTATCTGCACGCAGATCAAGTTTATTTTCAATTTTTGCCACGCCCCCTCCCGCCCCCTCAATTTTGAAAAAACGTCATATCTTCTACATTAGGTAGGTGGTTTGTACCTTCTAGAAATAGTTAGTAATTGTCGAAATGTATCGATTTTCTGAAGATATGATAAAGATCGGATGAGCGGTTCTCAAGTTATGAGCAAATAAGTGAACCAAGCTCCCCCCGCCACCCCCCCTCCCTCCCATTCACAACCAACACCGCACAATCTTATAGAGAGAGAGAAAGAGAGAGAGAAAAAGAGAGAGAGAGAGAAAGAGAGAGAGAGAAAGAGAGAGCGAGAGACAGAGATAGAGAGAGACACAGCAGGAGCACTGTATTCAGATCATACTCCAGGTACAGAGTATGTTATAGTCGGGCTTGAGCGACTTTCTCACTTATTATACTCTGTACCAAAGGTACATATAGTATATTAAGTTTGTGCAAAAGTATGTAACAGGGAGAAGGAATTATTTCCGACCATATAAAGTATATATATTCTTGATCAGCATCAACAGTCGATATAGCCATGTCCGTCTGTCCGTCCGTCTGTCTGTCCGTCTGTCCGTCCGTATGAACAAACAGATCTCAGAGATGGTAATAGATAGAGGTTTGACGTGTATGGAACAAATGCTTCTTATACTTGCAGGCAGATCAAGTATATTTTTAATTTTTGCCACGCCCCTTCCCGCCCCCGCAATTTGGAAAAAATGTTATATCTTTGGTACGATTTGTACCTTCTGGAGATAGTTAGTAATTAGCAAAATGTATCGATTTGCCGAAGAAATGATAAAGATAGGATGAGCGGTTCTCAAGTTATGAGCAAATAAGTAAACAACCCTCCTCCACCCCCTCCCACCCTCTTACAACTAACACTAACGCACAATCTTAAAGAGAGAGAGAGAGAGAGAGAGAGGGAGAGAGAGTGAGAGAAAGAGAGAGAAACTTAGAGATGAGCGCAGCAACAGCATTGCAGTCAGCTTCTATGTACTCCAGGTACAGCGTATGTTATAGTCGGGCTTGACCGACTTTCTCACTTGTTTTTGTATGGAATTCCCCATATATACATACTTTGCAAGTATTTGCACAAGCTCATTTTTCTCTCTGTACATTTGATAAGAGGACTGCATAAAGAACCAAATCAAACTTATTTAGATAATTGGCCTATATTCCTATTCGTATTTTGTATATCATATGTGTAAATGTCCCCCTGCTACAGTTTACGGTTGTCATCGACAAGCATTTTAGCAAGTCATACAGAAAAATCAAAATTGCTAAGGTATACCCCAAAGGATGTATCATAACTTGGCGCACGCTTCTTGTCAATTACCCATTGCTATTATCATTTCGGTTTAATATGAGTCACAGTATAGTCTCTTTGGTAGCTTTTTACGTAGAAAATGAATCACAGCTGAACTCTTTACTTTAGCAAAACCGCAAGTCAGCGAGAAACATTCGTGTATCTAATAATTGATTAGAATATCGCTACAAATGTTTTCATATCAATTATGTGTATTTTGGTTTTGATATGGTCTAAAAAGCGTTGTTCATGCCAGACTTTTAATATTGCATTAAAAATGACTGAGCCTCATCAAAAGTTGTTAGTTCGGTTGCTATACGATTAATCCCTTATAGTTAAAAAGCTGCGACCAAGAGAGAATTGCACTTGAAGAGTAGGCGATATATTCTCGATCAGCATCAACAGCTGAAACGATATAGCCAGGTCCATTTGTCTGTCTGTCCGTTTGAACGAAGATATCTCAGTTTGTTTTACATTTTTGCATTACCCCCTCCAGCCACCGCAATTTGGAAAACGTCATATCTGACACACTGTTATAGATAGATGGTTCGTACCTTTAAGAGATCTATAGAAATCAAGATTTTTGATTTGCCCATGAAGTGTTGAAGGTCGGATTAATTATTTTCAATATATGACCAATAGTTTGCTGACGCAGTGCTTGCCAATAGTCGCAGTAGTAGCGCCATTTATTGATCAGTTTTAAAAATCCTTCAACAAGCATTTTCAAATGAAGTAGTGGCGCTATATATTGGTCAAATTTTGGCCAAAACACAAGGCCGCTGCCGCGTCAAAGTAGCGGCGCTACTGCAGGTACAGAGTGTATTACAGTCAGGCTTGACCTACTTTCTTACTTGTTTAAACTCCAGTTAGTTTCCGACAGAATTTTCCTTAAGTACATTGTTAGATAAAAGCTGATTTCAATACTTTTCTTGTCTATTTTGTTTGTGTGATGTAAATGGAATTTGAAGAAACAGTGGACCAAATAAAGGACAAGAGAGTGTAGAGTAAGAGCCCAATACACCAGCAACAATACAGATCTTACTGACATCTAACTCTTTATATATCAATTTATAAATATCGAAAATGAAATTGAGAAAGCCATAACCTCCGGTTAACTCAAGCAAAAAACTTCATCTGATTGGCTCTCTATCGCTAAGTAATCCATCAGTTTAGAATTAGTCATAAAATTGGCTTAAATATAATAAAGACTTCTTTGAAATGAATCACAAAAATCTGCACAAAATTTGAGCGCACCTAACGAGTGGTAGACAACATAGTCCAGCAAACATAACTGAAAACTGATTACAGCCCTTACTATCTATTAAGCAAATTGTGATATCGAATGCGTCGCTGCGCTTGGAAATATAAATATTGGGGCATTTCTAGGCGATGGCACATTGGTGGCACAGCCATTAAGACGAACGAACTAAAGAGTCCCACAATATGGATACCGTTTACATTGAATCGGGTAAAGGACCCATAGAAGAGGTTACCTATCTAACAAATGTACGTGGAGGACAACTACCCCCAACCTATGTTGGCGCAGAGGTCCCGGCACAACCGGCAGTGTCGTCTTTTACGGGGGCAGCTGAGAAGCCAAAACGTCTAGATTTCAGCAATAAAGGACAAAATATGCTGGTGTCAGCAAGTAAGAATAAAGAGCTAGAGCGTGCCAGTATTTACACACTAATTTCCTAATCCTTTAAACAGCCGCCTCTCTGCTGACTTATGGTGGCATGGATATGGCCCAAGGTTTGGGCTGGAATCTAACGGCTGATGTTCCAGTCACCCAAGAGTTTCAATATAGTTGGTTTGTGGGCGTCATTGCTGGTTGCCTTGTGGGATCTCTAGCTGTCAACTATCTGCCCAAAGGAGTTTTCTACGTGAGTACCATTTTGACATCATCTCATCTCTGGACTCACCCATCTCGTTCCTTGTAGATTGTGGGCGGTGTTATGAACCTCGTCGATGCCATCCTCTTTGTAAGCTTACCCTATAACTACTCGGCCATTTTAGCTGCACGTTATGTGGGTGGAGTGGGTATTGGCTTCATCACGGTGCCCTTTATTATACACAACTCGGAGGCAGCCGTTAAAGATATACGTGGAATATATCAATCTAAAGAGCAATTGGGTTTAACTTTGGGAGTCATCATTCAAGTAATCTACGATGCCGAATGGACTACCGATATGAGAATGTCTGAGAATGTGATGCATGGCATTATGGGCATAGTATTTTCGGTCATAGCTCTAATAAGTGTGCTGGTTCGAGCCGAGTCGCCCATTTACTACATTCGCCGCAATGAAGATCAGAAGGCCCGCATAAATCAGCGAAAGTTGTTGAACTCCATGTTGACGGATGAACAATGTGAATTGGTCTTTCAAGAAGCCAAACTCTATGTTATGGAGGGTGAAAATCAAAGCTTGAGCGAACAGCTGGCAGAATCTGCAGTGCCCTTCCTTAAGTTGCTGTTCTACCGCAGTTTGGTGGCCTTTACTTTTTCACTGCCCTTGACTGCATCCATGATAACCAGTACTTATGTCTACGAAGGCGTCCAACATTCCTGGCAACTGATTCTATTTGGCGCTTTGCGTAAAATAGCCGCTCTGATCACGTCCTTTGGCTTTCTGGACAGACTCGGACGCAAGAGCATCTCGCTGGTGGGCTTGTTGTGCATGGGAGCCTTGATGGTTGCAATGGCTGCTATTTATGCCAAGCCTGAAAATGCATCTAACAAACACCTCATGATGCAGGTGTGCAATATGGGTATGGCTTTCCAGTTCTTTGCCGGCATGTACATTTGCAGTACATCCTGCTATCTGGCTGAGTCTTTTCCCATGAAAATCAAACCCTACCTCATAGCAATCCTCGTGTGCGTTGAGCATGTGATTCACATCATTGTGATTGTAAGCTATAAGGATAGCACAAAGTTTCTATATGACTACTTCTTGGCTGGAGGAATCCTACTACTGATTGGTGCTCTTGCCTACACTGTACTGTTGCCGGAGACGAAGAAAACCACGCTGCGAGAAGCTCGTGAACGTTGCCAGCGAGTATTTGATCTTACATTTTATTAAATAAATAAATCATTTTTATTATTATAATCAGATTGCACAAATAAGCGTTATTCATTTACCTTTTCTGCTCTGGGATGTTGATGAGCTCAAGTAGATTGGCAACTTGTGACAGCTAAAATAGTAAGGTGGCGCTTCTTTAAACGAGATTTCGGTTAGATTTACTGAAATAATAGTTCTCTTTACGTAATTGTTTACTATACATTGTTGGTTGGTGCATTTCTAGACCACAATATCAGTTGAATTTACCCACAGATTTCTTTGTGTAGTAATAATACTACAATAAGAAGAACTAAAATTGTTCCTATCGTGTCGTATTAAAGAGAGTCTGTGACCAGTATTTTTTGTGGAATCAATAAAACTTTAGAGAGTATACTTAAAAAAAGGGAAATTAAGAGTTAAGCAGTTCCTAAAAAAAAAATTTCCTTTAACCCAAAATACACGAAAATTGTTTACCTATTCGGCCGGAATTTGACCAAAAGGATATATTAGTTTTTATAGTATTTGTTTTTATTGGCATTGGACCTAAAAATATAGGCAATATTTATACTCTGTACCGAAAGTACAAACCGGATCGGATGACTATATCTTATAGCTGCCATAGGAACTATCGGTCGAAAAATGGGTCTTAGTGAAAAAACCTTTTTGCAGATTTTGGTTCAATGATAACTATTTTTATTATAGCTGCGATAGGAACCAGGGTCGGAAAATGTGTCTTAGAGAGAAAAACGTTTTTGGTTTCAATGTTAGCGCCCCCAAACTCTTCCAATACTAATAAAATATGCTTTCGCATAGAATGGCACATTTTGGTAAAAATCGGATGACAATATCGACCCCTGTGCGCGAAAAAATCGTATGTGCCAAAAAGCAAATTGTACAGGAGAGCGTTTTTTTCTACTTTTCGATGCGGTGGCTGGCAACGTCACTACCAATCTTTAGATGTCAACATTTATTAAATTATTTAACTAAACTCGTAACTATTATTATGAAAATTTACCTATTTAGATATTTCTTAACCAGACTGTTGAATATCAGTATTGTGGGGCACATAGATCATTTCGCCCAAAAGAAATAAACTCATTATTGTCACATACGATTAAATTTATTTTGTTGTATCTCCGTTACCGTTATGGTTATCGCTATATAATTTTACCAGATGATGAGTTAGTGGACTTAGAACTAATTTGCATCAAAGTGTAAATTTCGTAAAAAATGGCACATACGATGTTTTCGCGCACAGGGGTCGATATATTACATGCGATACGAACAGAAAATGGTCAGAAAATGAGTCTTAGTAAGAAAAACGTTTTGGTTTTCAATTTTATCGTTCTTAAACTCTGATATTTCAAAACATTAGCAAGGGAATAGAAACTTCGGCACAGCCGAAATTAGCTTTGACTTCTCCTTTTTTTGTATATGTTTTCTTTGCCACTTTGTGGGGCTTCTAACTTAAATTGATCAAATTAATACAAACTTTTGGGGTACAGAGTATGTTATAGTCGGGCTTGACCGATTATAGCTCCTTTTGCAAGTTCAGATATTATAAAATGCCTATTCTTGATCAGCATCAACAACCGAGTCGATATAGCCATGTCCGTGTGTCTGTCCAACCGTTCGTCACAAAGGAAGCTGGCTGACTGTATAGCGCTATTTCATGAATACTAATTGAATGTTCAGCAGTCTACGCCTTTCCTCAATGTGTTGGCAGAAGTTACCTATGACCGCTTGGGAATAACAAAGACAGGCTTGTAGCGAAATCCGACATCAGCAACAAACGCCAAAATCACTAAGGCTTTGACTGTATACTTGCCACGTATCAATAAAACAGTCACATTAGATTTTACTATATTAAAATTATCCAGTTCAAATGCTCAAATCGTCCAATGGATCATCACCAAACATCCTTTTTATACTCTGTACATCGTATCGTATCGTTCCGCCAAAGGAATGTGAAGAATGAATGTCTAGTTAATAGGAAGTCTAGTTAATAGGAAGTCTAGTTAATAGGAAAACAAGCAATTATGATGGGAAGAACCAGCCGTAACGGCAATGGGCAGTACTTCATTTACTTCAAGGCTTCTTTGCCACATTGTACGGCTTTTAACTTAAATTAAAAGATATTTATAAACTTTAGGGGGTTCAGAGTATTTTATATTCGGGCTTCTGTGCGGAGTTCAAATTCCAGAAAGGTAAAATTAATAATAAACATTTTTATAAGTGTTTGAAGTTGTGTTGGTGAAAGCAGAAAACTGTCAAATTACTGATGAATATTTGACTTGACCTTACAATTTAGAAACAACTCCTAAAATTAAGACAGTTTATTGCCTTATACCAATGCTAAAATGACCTACGTGAGGTCATTACCAACCTTTTAGGTTATTTTCGGCTGGAGTGGGACTTATTCGTAAATAAGAAACTCCCAAGATCCTCAGATTTTGTGTTGATTTTTTTGAAAACCGAAATTATTTAAACTAAATCATCGTACCGTTACAGCTGCGGTTCGGCTTACAAAATTAAGAAGATGTACTTAAATGAAAACGAATAAATGAAGCCGATAAAGCTCCCAGAACCTCGTACTGTATATTAGATTTTTCACAATATAACAAAAGGGTTTCTTTCCGTTCGAAATCTGCTGTTTTACAGGGTTTGTCCGGAATGTAAAAGAACTGAGTCGATTTAAAATAATATATTGAGTCAATCGTTACAATTCTTGAAAAACTTTTAAAGTAGGCTCGTTCTGCGTCGATGCAGCGCTGCCAGAGCGATTTCTAAGCATTGATGGCGTCACGGAAGGCATTTTATGGAATAGCCTTGAAAGCCGCGGTGCATGCTGCTTGGATCCCCTCTGTCGTCTCAAAATGCTTGCCTTTCACCGGCGTTTTCAGGTGAGAAAACAAAAAAAAAAAAGTCCGAGGCTGTAGGGCGGCTGCGGAAGCTTTGGGATGCCGGCCTTGTTCAGGCCACAAGAAAGGCGGTGTGAGCCGGGGCGTTAAGTTGTAATAACCCTGCATAATATGTCCTCTTCTTTTTAAAGGATCAGCATCTAAACCAGTTGCGTAGACATCAATACAAATGGAGAAAGTTTTTGTGAAACAACAAGAACCACTAGAAATAGAAAGTCGATTCTTCTTTGTAGGTCAACTTTTCTTTTATAGTGCGTACTTACATAGCTAAACAAAGGTCTGTGCCAAATCTCAGATCTCTAGAATAAGTGATCTAGACTGTGGGTTGATAATCAATCAGTCAGTCAGGCCAAGAAATTTATATATGTAAGTACATGGCTGTACCTGCCCTTTGCTTTTTACTGTTACCATAGGCCATTATTTTCTAGCAAGTCATACCATGACTTGCGTACAGAAATCAAAATTGTTGAGGTATACCCCAGGGGTGCATCATATTATATTGTCGTTAATACTATCAAATTACCCTGAGTCACAAAATGTTCTCTTTGCTGGCTTTTATCATTGCAAATGAATCACAGCCAAAATTTTCACTTCATCAAAACGGTAGCCAGTAAAAGAATATGATTATTATTTGTTTTTATCTATAAACTGATTACAATATCTATACACATGTTTCCAATTATATCAATTATATTCTATTTAGATATTGATATCGCAAGCAAAAATGTTGTTCATTTGGTGTTCATTTGTACAAATAAGTAGCCCACTTTGAACAGAGCTTTCAAAACGAACGAACCTTTTGAAGAAATAACATAGTGTTTTATAAGCATTTGAAATGCAAACGACTTATGTTACCACGGGTCCTACCCCCGGACGAGAAACTACTTTTATTACAACGGGTCCAGTACAGGGACAACAAACTACGTATATTACAACGGCGCCACCAGCGCCTCCACCACAGACTGTGTACATAACGTCAGGAGCACAGCCACCCGGAGCGGTAAACGTAGTGGTTACGCAGCGTTATTCTCACAAGAGGCAATCGAAATCGGCCACAGTTGGTGAGTGGAATAAAAAAAAATGCAAGAATAAGTTAAAAAGAAAAAGACATGACTAACCAAATCATTCTGCTTTCTTAAGACGCCTTGTTTCTTCAGGGTTACTTTGTTATAAAATGAAGGTTGAAAATTACTAGGCGTTGTACCTAGATAAGGGTCAACCTTCTGATGGTTTTGCGAACAATTATTGATACGATAATTTCAATGTTTAAACAAATTAAATAATTTATTCATTGAGCACTGTGCTTATTCCAGGCAGCTAAGACGTGTGAGTCAGTTTGCGCTCGTATGTGTGTGTGTGTATACAAGCATATATGCTTTTACACATTTCTGTCAAGTGTGATCCAAATCGTATGACTATACCATATAGCATATCGGATGAAAAACTAGTGCTAACGCTCCCAACGCTTGTATTTATAAGGTTTTAATGCTTTCACATAATTTCACCAAAACTTGTCGAAATCGTACAACTATATAGTATAGTTCCCATACAAAAGATTGTTCTGAAAAACAATCTTTGTGAGAAAAGCTTTTTTGTTTTTAATGCTATTGCAGCCAAACTTTTTACTGATCAATGTAACATGCTACCACACAATTTTGCCAAGTTTGATTCAAATCGGATGACTATTGCGTTATTTGAAATAGGAACGAAAGGCCGAGGGTATATAAACTTCGGTCGAGCCGAAGTTGGCTTGCCTCTATTTTTTTCTTGGCTTTAATTCAGTCGAAGGATTGGTAGGTTTTTTTTTTGGAGGCGGCAATGCGTTGCTTGCAGGGTGAGAGATTGTGCAAGTTCATTAGAATGGGCAAAAAGCTTCTCGGAATATTTGCGTTTGAGGTGCTGTATTTCAGTTAGGACCAAGGGGATCCTTAGGTCGTTGTGGATACACTCGTTGGGTTATGGGTCTGTATGATGACGCATGAGCTGTATCTTTTCCTGGTTTCTGAATCATTGTGATTGTCGATTTCTTCCACTGAGTTGGAAAGTATCCACATCGCAGTACAGCATTGAAGATTCTTGAGATCTATATAATGGCAGGACTTGGAAGTTCCAATGATGATTGTAGGCGTAATAAGATCATGTCCTGGTGCTTTTTAAGGATTAAGTTCTCTGATAAATTTTTTTAGTTCATTTGCTTGAATTCGCTTTGATTGGGAAAGTATGTGCGGCTGTGCATATGCATTGGTTTTTTAGTTATTAAGTAATTTAAAACAAACCTTCTCGAAAAACTTGTTAGTTCGGTTTGGACTTCAAATTAAAATTCAAAGAAATTACTTTTTAAAATCGATTGAAGTTAAATTAAGCTTAACTGATTCAAATTCTTTCTAAATACCTTTCTAGCCACTTTTCTGTTTGCTTACGGCGGTATGGACATGGCCCAGGGTCTGGGCTGGAATCAAACATCGAATATTGCCACGACACAAGAATTTCAATACAGTTGGTTCATAGGTTTCATCATTGGAGCCCTGGTATCATGTTTGACCGTCAAACATTTGCCTAAAACAATATTCTATGTGAGTACCATTGAATCCATTCTAATTTCCCTTTATATAAATCTATATTTTCCTTTTCAGACTTTGGGCAGTATTATGACTTTAATCGATGGCATTATCTTTGTAAGCGCTCCCGCTGAATATACCTCCATAGTGGCCGCCCGTTGGGTGGGTGGTGTGGCTATAGGTCTCGTCACGGTGCCATTCATCATACATAGTTCCGAAGTGTCATTCAATACGTTTCGCGGCGTTTACACTACCGTCGAGCAGTACGGCTTAACCATAGGCATAGTCATCCAGGTGATCTGTGATTCACAGTGGGATAGCTACCTGGGCGTCACCATAAATCAGGCGCATGGTATTTTTGGCATTGTCTTTTCGGTCATTGCTCTGGGCAGTGTGGTAGTAACGATTGAGTCACCCATTTTCTACATAAACCGGAATCAGGAGCACAAGGCTCGAGCCAGTCAACGTGAATTAATGGGTCCCATGGCCTCTGAGCAGGCCATTGATCAGGCATATTCCGAGGCCAAGTTGTATGTGGTGGAGGGCACAAGTCAAAGTTTGAGTCGACAGTTAGGCTCCTCCCTGATGCCCTTCATAAAGGTGCTACTGTTCCGTGGCTTTGTGGCATTCTCCTTCTCCTTGCCGCTGTCCAAGTCCTTAGTATCGAGCAGCTTTCTGGCTTTGGGATATGGCTATTACTGGCCCATGATAGTGTTTGCCATTTTACGTCTAATCGGTGCTTTGATCACACTCGGTTTCCTGGATAGATTGGGACGGAAATTTGTTGCTCTTTTGGGATTGATTTGCATGGCTGGCTTGATGCTGGGCATGGCCGGAATATATGGAGATCCTGACAACATGGGCAGCGATTATTTCATGTGGCAGATATGTAATTTGGGTATGGCTTTCCAATTCTTTGCGGGCCTCTACATCTGCAGCTCGACTGTATATTTGGGTGAGGCATTTGCCTTTAGGGTTAAGCCCTATCTGATTGCTTTGATCGTTTGCCTCGAACAGGTGATACATATTATAGTGATTGTCACTTTTAACACCACCCGGCAATTTTTCTTCCTTTACTTTGTGATTGTGGGTATCATTCTGGTGGTGGGATTGATCATTTTTGCAGTGACGTTGCCCGAAACACGAGGAATGAGCTTAAGAGAGGCGGGAAAGCGTTTCCGTCGAGTGCAGGATGTGATGGCGTATTAGGGGGAACTTTTTAAGTTCGATTTAAGTGCTTTGAAATGTAAAAGGATTTAATTAAGAATTTAATAATAAAGACACATAATATTTCCACATTCCCAGATATTTGCATACTTTGTTTATTGATTTTTACTTAAAAGATTTTTTCGACACTGAACCTATTTCTCTTCTTTTTTATACCCTTGGAAAGGGTATACTAAAATTGTCCGGATGTTTGTAACGCACAGAAAGTATATATATTCGTGATCAGCATGACGAGCTGAGTGGATATAGTCATGTCCGTCTGTCCATCTGTTTCAATGCTATCTCCTCCGTCTGTTTTAAAGCTATCTTAACCAAACTTTGCTCGAAGTCTTTTGGTAAGAATACGCTGCACATTTGTCAGAACCGGCCGGACCGGATGACTATAGCATATAGCTGCCATAGGAACGATCGGTTGAAAAACTAGTTTTAGTAAGAAAAATTTTTTGTTTTTAATGCTATCGCGTGTTTAAATGGTTTCACATAATTTCATTAAGACTTGTCGAAATCGGACAACTATATAGTAAAGCTCCCATACAGCTCCCCTTAGCTATAATTATTACCTATGATTTCCAATGGTTTTCAAAGTTGATGTGAAGTGTGAGTTAAGATAGATTTTGGGCAAGTCAAGTGCAATATGGATGATGTGTTTTTACTTCGCTTAGCATAACATATTATACATTTACATTATAATAGTCTTATTACCTCCCTCTCTCTATTATTGCATTTGCGCCCATAGCAAGTTACGTCTGAAGTTTTAATTCTCTTGCAGCTGCTTTTCGGTTAATCTCTTGACTTTTGGTAAAAATTTATGCGGTTAATTTTCACACACACTCAGACATAAAATATTCAATTGAGACTATTTTTATAAGCTTGCGCGTCTGGCACAGTTTATTTTGAACTTTATTATAAGCTAATTTATATCTTGGCTGGATGAACCATAGCGAACGGCAAAAAGTTCCCTAATCTTCATCAAGTGAGTTATGTTTGAGCAAGACGCTATCTGGGTGGCTGGTGGATCTAAATTGTTGACACTTTGTGATGTTTACACATTTTTAAGGTATCTTTAAGCTGCTTTAATGAAAAAAATTATTTTCAAGCATAAATAAACTCGATTATTCTTGATTAGTATAAATGATTACTAAGGGCAACAACTGCGCCTGAATGGCACTTAAAGCCCATCGAGACAGCTAACAAAGCGCATAACATGAATTACAATGGAAATTATCTGACATGGAGTACAACAACTACAAAAATGCACATAAAAATTGCATTAAAATGCCTTCAGGTTGTAAGTCGAGCAAAGGAATGGCTACAAAGGACAAACCAAACGTTTGCCTGACGCCCCGCAACGTCTGGGAAAAAGTTTTCCAATGCCCTTATAGAGAATCCGCTGAGTGGACTTCATCATTTCGTATCATAATTAAAAACCTCATACCACTTCAATTGACATCGAGTAAGGTGAAAGGTTAACCACAAGACCGTGTAGCGATTTCATGCGTCAATGCATTTGATTCCCCTCTTGTACTGACCCACCCACTAAGTGTAATTGTTTGCAAGCAAACTGGCATATCACATAAAGTTCAGCGAAACGAGAGAAAGCAAATGGAATTGAAAGGCGAAACTGCATTTGATGGTCCGAAAATGTAATGAAGGGGGCAAAACCAGTAAATGAGCTGGTAAAATAAGTTCCTTTATTATGGAGGAAGAATTCCAAATTTTAAAGACACTTTATTCTTTGCGAAATAAATGATAGCGATAAAGCAAAGCAAACTTTGTCTGCGCCGAAGTTTAAATACAATTGAAAAAGCATGCTTCAACGGTTAGAGATTTCGATCACTCTTCGCAGATAAGCTAAAAAAAAATAATATTAACCATGACCGACCTTAAGAGCGTTAATATTGAAAACAAAAAGATTTCCTTAATACATCCCAGGACAGAAGGACGGACAATGCTTAATCGACTCAGCTCGACATGCTGATCAAAAATATAGATAAGTTATGTGGTCGGAGATGTTTCCTTCTATGCGTTGCAAAATTCTGGGCAAAATTATAATACACTTTCAAAGTGTACCTATAATAACTTAATATTTTCTAAATATTAAGTTATAATAAATATTTTCTAAATATTAAGTTATTTAGCACTACCAAGAGGCTATCCTGTAACAAGACCAGCTATTTGACCAAAATCGTTTAAAAAGTGAAAGAAATGAAGTTCTTACTTACCTAATAATAATACAGATCAGTATATCTGAAAGTAGAAAAAAGTATTAAAACACAAGAATTTTGTGAATACTTGTAAAGAAGAAAAAATAAATTCCAAAAGATTAATTACATTTTCTAAGCGTATTTTTACTTTTTTACTTTTAATATTTGTTGAATATAGGAGGTAGCTAACCTTACCGTGGGGTACTATTTATATTTTGGGAACTGGTCACACTAATGTCATTAGCAAAAATCTGGTAGTACCAAAAAAAAAGTTTGACATTTTTTAGCATTCTTTACCACAGAGTTTAACAAACGATAGCTTGTCGACTAAATAATGAAATTATGTGGTCGAAAAAGAAGGTTTATTTTTTATACCATACTTGAAAAAACTAAACTAAGAAAAGGCAAATCATGCGTCTTCGCCGAATACTCACAGAACACATATTATAAGCAAAATCACAGTTCGTCAGAGGGTTGGGAACCATGGCTTCGGATCTCAATATTAGATGCAACACAGAAGACTAAAGCTCATGGAACCTTTTCCGGAGAAAAAGAAGAAGAAACCGCCCAGGTCTTTTCTTGCAGTCCAATTTTAAGGTAGCTCAAGGGGATTAACTGGAAATAACACAGGGGAATAGCCTTTTTGTTGCAGCCTCTTTGATGAAAAATTCTGGTTCAGCTTTGTCCACTGATTACAATACTGGTCTCGGTTTGGCTCCATCAGCTTTTGTTTTAAAGACATAGCGGAATATTCAAGCGCGAAGGTGCCCAAATTGGCCTTTCTTAGTTTATGGCAAATTTTACGAATTTGATCGTCATGTACAAGCCAGAGCGGTGGTCGAATTTTTATTTCTACTACTTTAGCATATAGCCCATAGATCCGTCTATTTTCATTCATTTCATTTCAAAAATGTGTCTCCTTGTCACCAAGGCTGCAATTCTGTAAAACTTTGATCAAGGTTATTTCCGGAGGTACGGTCTCGTCGTTAAGTGTAAGATTCGGTTTCCTGACCGGTTTCTAAACTCTTCAAACCCAAGGATTTTATTTCGAATCTGGGTTCATAGATTTTTAGATAGTTGAAAGATGTTTGCCTATACTTTCGGTCAAATGTACACAGTTTGAACGCGTCCAGACTGTAAGGAAATATAAATCGGCATGTCGAATGTACCACATTCCTTATTTATAGGCCCTCTAAATGGATTTTCAAAATGCCTTTTAGTTGAATTCTGATTGGTATTCTCACTTTTTTTGTGACTTATGTTTTACTTCGGACTTGACTTATGTTTTATTTCTTTGCCGAAATCACAAAAAAAAATTTTAGCAGAAATTTAACAATTTTAATATTTAAACGCGTTGCTCAGTTGTGAAACTTGTCATAGTATTTTGGGATGAGTAACCCTAAAAACACGAGGTAAAACATTTAGTAAGCAAAAAGTTAAAATAAGACTTTCTTTTCGAATAAAAAACGAGAAGGCCAAACTAACTTCGTCTTTGCTAAAGTTTATATACCCTTGTAAATGTTTTAATACATCAGAGATTAAGAAAATTTTTCCAAATATAACCCACTTTTCGACCGATAGTTCCTATGGCAGCTATAAGATATAGTCATGCGATTTTGACCAAAACTTCAAAATCTTTGTAAAAGCGTATAATATTAATAATCGCTGAAGTGGGGGACGTTAACATTAAAAACCAAAAAAGTTTTTCTCGCAAAGACTCACTTTTTGACCGATAGTTCCTATGGCAGCTATAAGATATAGTCATCCGATCCGGCAGGTTCCGACATATTAGCAGTGTGCAGTAAAAAGAAGACTCTGTGCAAAGTTTTAGCTCGATAGCTTTAAAACTGAGAGACTAGTTTGCGTAGACAGACAGACAGACAGACAGACGGACAGACGGACAGACGGACAGACGGACAGACAGACAGACAGACGGACGGACAAAGCTCAATCGACTCAGCTCGTCGCCCTGATCAAGAATATATATAGTTTATGGGGTCGGAAATGAATATTTTTATGCGTTGCAAACTTCTGGACAAAATTATAATACCCTTTGCAACGGTATACAAAATATATCTGAACAAAACTTGCACAGAAGTAAGAATACATCATTTGTTATTTTATAAAGTAATGATTTCAAAAACAAAATAAACTCATTAAAATATGCGAATGTCATAAAACAAAACAACTTGATGCCCTGCTCAAATTTAAGTGACATTTCCGAACAACACTTGAGAAACTTCTCAATTGTTGGAACTTTTTTGTAAAGTTTAAACTTTTGCTCATTTACAACTGACACAAATTTGCACCTGCTTCGAAGTGAAATTAACAAAAATGTTACCTTTTGAATGATTGATAGTTTGGTTGGAGTTGGTCGTCCGTGACCCACACGAAACGCAAGCTTGCCTAGCTTCCTTCGTCTCCATCTGTCAGCTGTCAGTCTACAACATTTTGTTGGCAGGCGGTGAACTTGGCATTTTAATTGAGTGCAGGCCAACAAGCATTTCTGCAAAAACGTTGTTAAGCTTAACATTTGATTGCTGAAAATCGCTGACTTAAGCATTTTCCGCTATTCCGGCATTTTCATGTTTTTCTTTTTTATTGAACCAACAGATTGAGTTGGGAGTTAGGCTACAACGTTGCGTATGCGCAATGTCTCCTGTTCCAGTTTCGTTTGTTAGTTTCAACTTTTGTTATCATTCAAAATTGGCCCAAGTGTTCATTAGACATGCAAACTAGAGAATCGACCAACCCTGTACATATACACTCGAAGAAAAGGTAAAAAATGTCTTGCTTTGAGAAATTTTTCACAAGAATCTGCATATTAAATTTAAAGCTGGTTTTTCTCACTTTGATTTTTAACCTTTTAACCTCTGGTCATAGCTTCCACATCTTTGGTTATGTTATGGCCTATGGAGCTTTTTAGTTTCAAAACAAGCTGGGATTGAGTAAAGAATATTTTGTACTTATTTTAGGTATTAAAATTCAAATCAATAAAAAACTATTTCTACGCCAAAAAAGTTCTTTAAATAATTCGAAATGTGAATGAAAAAATCAATTATTTAAATTCTTAACTATGTATTGTAGTACTTGAACTTGAACAAAATACTTCACTTTTTACAAGTGTATATGTCTTCTGTTTTTTCTTTCGGACATAAATCGAATAAACAAATTTGAACTGATAAAAAATAATATACTGCACGCGTTTGCGAATAACGAAAAGCTGAGTAAACAACATAAACGCTCGACTGACTTGCGCTAAGCAATAGCACAAGTGAATGGGCTACCCTCGGCTTTGTTTGTTTTTATTTTCTTTCCCGCCCAGCCGAATACAAATACAAGTAAGTACGAGTACATAAACATTTGAAAAATACATAAACTGTTTTGATTGCAGGTAAATACACTCGAAAGACGACAAGTGACAAACTGTCCAGCCGCGGGAGTAGCGGCAGCTGGAGAAGAAGCAACTACTCATTAATATGATAGGTGACCATTTATCATGCCGCCCGATTGTTTATCTAGAGACCACATAACATTCATAGATAAGCATTGAGTCATTGATCTTGGGTTTAGTTAAAGGAAATGTTTAGATGGTCAATTCTAACTGTCTACGGTACTTAAAATGTTTTCTTAGAAAGAATCAAGCAAATTTAGCAGGTGAGAGAATTTTGCTGCAAGGTCACTTGTCTATACCGCGATTCGCGACAATCGTATTCCATTTTTAATATTACCTGTATTAAAGGATTTTTAAGAGCTGACGTCACTAGTATTAAATCAAATCGGAGAATGAAGCAACTAACTTCACTTGAAACCTTATCATTAGGCTTTCCTTTCGCTATTTTAAAAAACTCAAAGATTGTCGTCATTGTTTTTTCGATCTGGTAGCCCAAAATTGCCAGAATCATGGGGTAAAGTAGAGGCTAGAGATAAACAGTACAGTCAAGTGAGAAAGTCGGTCAAGCCCGACTATAACATACTCTGTACCTGGAGTAGAAGCTGAATGCAATGCTGGTGCTGCGCTCATCTCTAAGTCTCTCTCTTTCTCACTCTCTCACCCTCTCTCTCTCGCGCTCTCTCTAAGATTGTGCGGTGTTAGTTGTAAAAGGATGGGAGGGGGTGGGGGGAGGGTGATTTAATATTTTGCTCATAACTTGAGAACCGCACATCCGATCTTTATAATTTCTTTGGCAAATAGATACATTTTGCTAATTACTAGCTATCTCTACAAGAAACAAATCGTCTATCTTCAAAACTGTAGGAGATATAACTTTTTTTTCCAATTTGGGGGGGCGGAAACTTGATCTGCCTGCTAGTATAAGAAGCATTTGTCCCATACATGTCAAACCTCTATCTCTTACCATCTCTGAGATCTGTTTGTTCATACGGACGGACGGACAGACAGACGGACTATATCGACTCGGCTGTTGATGCTGATCAAGAATATATATACTTTATATGGTCGGAAATGATTCCTTCTCCCTATTACATATTTTTGCACAAACTTAATATACTCTATGTACCTTTGGTACAGAGTATAAAAACTCACAGAATTTTTTGGGCCAAAATTCTTTGCTGATCTCTTTGTTGTCAGTGTGGACTGGCTTGATTAGGCCCGTCTTCCCTCTCCCGTAAATTAGACAGAGTGCATAACTCTATTAAATTCGAACAGTGAATATGGCATCTTCGCCCCAGCTTTAAATATTATTGATATAGCTGTGGAGTTTTATAGTTCTTTAAAATAATTGCTTTTTGCCAAGTTGCTGTTGAGCTGGCTACAAGTGTTGCTAGTTCGAGTTTGTAGGGTGGAAAGCTTAAAGCTATTTCGAAGTCGTTTATTGATTACTTGCTGCATGGATGGTATTCCGATTCTTCAAATATTGGACCAGATCCAGATCCAGCCTATTCTTTTGCAGTTTTATTATTATTATAGAGCAGTGCTCCCATTTTCACTACGCAAACATTTTTAGATTTTGAGTGGGTGCGAGAAACCGTTTTTGTATCTTAATTAACGGCTGCTAATATTGTTGATTAATAAAGTTGCTATTTTACAAAGCTAAGAGACTAAGTTCCTCTGACTAATAGGATATCCCTTGCCCTAAATTAGAATAGTGTTTTGTCGTGCAAAGCTGCAAACCAGAAATCTGGACGAGTGCACCGCAACTACAAGTGTACTGCATTCGTACTTAATATTTTCCACACTTGAGTATCTCGAACCACTGCAAAAAGTGTATGCAGTGTTTACAACACTCATGGCATATTTGTGCATCGGCTATGAGAGCCAATAATTCCCCCATTCACTTGTGCGGCTAAGTTTTTTAACTGCACATGCAGAGAACGGGTGTTTATAGAACAGTGCCGGCCAAATGGAGAGGACAGAAAAGTGTACTTGTGCTGGTGAACAAGCTCTCTGCAGGCTACAGCCGTTTTACTTGCAATTCAGTTTTCACCGATTTAAACCACTTTAAGCTCGGCTCGCTTTTGCATAAAAACACGACTGATTTCGGCTACTGGTGGCTATGGATTGCCGGCTCTGTTATAGAATCACCCCAAAAAACGGTCTTTGTATTTCTCTCACTCGTTTGTCTTTCTCTTTCTTGAGATAACAACAACTTTACGGCGTTTACCGTAGGTTTTTGCAAGACGTGAGAAGAAAGGGAGAGCAATAAAAGTTATGCAAGCTCATGATATATGTACTTATGTGTGAGCTGCATACGGTGCCACTCAAAACAGAAAAAAAAACTTTGACAGACCAGCAAGCCAGACACTCAATAGCAAAAATACTCATAACATAACGAAAGTGTATATGACTCGACTGCGAAATTTCGAGTTTCAGTCAAACCGCATTCGCTTTTAAAGCGAATATTAATGCAGTCAAAAAACAGGCATTCTTGCAGACCTCTGTTGCGTATTGTAATTTACGAGGTTTTTCAAAAAGTACATTGTATTTTGAATTTACGCGGGCTACACATATTCGATGTTAAATTTTTTGGTGGCGTTACATAAGTACTCATGTCACTCAAATGTGCTGACAAGGCATTTTGAATGTTTACTTAAAAGGAAAACAAGATCAAAAAAATAATTTTCTAAGCGCTTCGGGGAGTGGAAGACACATGGGAATAAATGTATTATATCCGAGGGGAATATTTTTGAAAAACCACAAAATTCGCGATTAAACAAACCTTGGAAAACCAAACTCCAAATAAAACGTCTATGAGAAGGGAAATAGTAAAAGTCAAGTTGTAAATGGTAATGCAAAATTTCTCATATTTATTTACGATTTTTGATAGATAACATTATTTCTTAATGTGCTCCATTCGACTTTAGTCAATAGCTTTTGATAGACAAATCAAAAAGTTTGGTAAATTAAACCCAGCTGGTTTAAGCTTTACTCGGTGTGCTGAAATACATTAAAAATAGAGGCAAGAATGTGTCAAAGAAGTTTACAAAACATCCGGTTCGATAAGTTTAGGAGCGGGTTCTCGAACTCAACCTTATACTTCATGACTGTTTTGAACCTACAGACCGACGCCAGATTTTCTGGCTTTCGAATTAGTGCTCAAGCCTCCCTCTCAAACGAATTACTTGTTGAAACGCTTCGTACAGGTACTTGAATGATTTCATACAACTAAATCCAACAATGCAAACAGCAAAGCAATTGGTATGGCAAAAATGTTTTAGGTAACGCTTCATTGATCAGATGAGAATCATCGGATACACTGAAATGCATGACTTACGAGGGGAAACACATGCGGATATATAGAGTTCCGCACCAATTGTGCTCGAAATGAGTGTGAGAAATTAATCGAAATTAAAACAAATAAATAAACCAAATGCATGTCCATTAATAATCCACAATAACCACAACACATTTACATACATAAAGCTTTCATTGGGCAATCAATGAACTGACATAATCACAGAGAAACCATAAACAATATAACTCAAGTCCAGTAATAATCATTACAATATGCAAAATTGACAGGCGATCTAACCAAATTATAGTATGTACTTATGGGCAATAAACGCCTCCAGCGGAAAAGCGAAAAAAACCATTTAAATATTATGCGGTTTGAAATACCAAACGTAAAATACAATTAACAATTTTTTTATTTTGATCATTTCGGTTTGGCTTTGCAATTGTAATGATTTTCAATTACACTCATAAAAGGTAATTAATTGTCTTTTTTACTGAATTAATTATTTTGATTGAATGCACAGAAATTATTTATAGATTATTGTTGTAAGCCAAAACGCTTGGCGGCCGCTGCTGCTGTTGGTCCTTTTGTCATTATAAAGTGCTTGTCATTGGTCATTTGTATGTGGGTTACCTTTTGGGTTAAACCTTTTTCATTCGATTTGTTGCGGTATTTGGGTTTACCTGTTCACTCGTCTGCTGTTGACTTTGACAAAACGCTGTGTGGCACAAAAACGGATGACTGATATTTGTTTTACCCAAAAAATTTGAAACCTAGAACGGATGTGGAACAATGGTTGGCTAAGTTGGAAACATAACGATTTGAAATTGTAAAGAAATTAAATAAACCATATTTACCAGCAGTTCGATGAGGCTTAAGTAGATGGGAAGAAAAGGCACCCCTGACTCATAGTGCACATGATTTCTATTTATTTTATTTACAAACACAAACACAAAAACAAGGAAAAAGCTATCAGAATTCACACCGAATCGAAATCAATAAAATTCTTGGCCTGTTTATACGAGCCATCAATTAATGAGAAAAGAACTCACATGGTTTCCTCATACACAAAACAAAACAAAAATTGCGAATTTCTGTCCGATTCCTAAAATTATTATGATAAATTAGTACACAAGTTAGAATTTATTTTTCTTTTTCTATTTTGCAAGTGCAAATTGTGTGTTGAAAGACAGCAACAAATTGAACAAAAAATCTTACTGAATGCTAAATGATGTGGAATGATTAATGAATCGAGAAAAAACGCGTGCCGGTTGAAAAACTTTACTTTTTGCCGGTGTTAATTGATAATTTCCATGAAATTTTATGAAGCAGTTTTGTCGATTAACAAATCGCTCGCGTCCTTAGAACTGTGTTAAAATAAGACAGGGTCCTCAAAAAACACATTCACACACAAATCAGGGCAGCAATAAGCTTATACTGTCAGTGAGTCGACTGCTCTGC